>JBBPCZ010121075.1:0-10005 GCA_037974445.1 Brycinus macrolepidotus | reverse complement strand
CCTGCAGCAGTGATGGAAACCCACCTGTGAACTGTACCTGGTTTAAAGGAACATCATTAGTAGCAGAAGGAGAGATTAGCACTATTAACAAGATCAGCCCTGTGAACAGTGGAGAATACAAGTGCAAGTGTTTTAATGAACATGGAGAGAAATACTCTACTGCTCTAACTCTGAATGTTCTATGTACGTGCGTCCTGTATTTTGTCAAGGTTTTATTTTGTCAAATGTTATGCTATGGTCAGATCACCCAGTGCTGCTAAGGTCTAATTTTATAAATCCTTCAATACAGTACTTATAAAGTGTACTATGTCATTCTACCCCTAGATGGACCAAAGAGCATCTCAGCATCCATCAGTCCCTCTGGTGAAACAGTGGAGGGCAGTTCAGTGACTCTGACCTGCAGCAGTGATGGAAACCCAACTGTGGAATGTACCTGGTTTAAAGGGACGTCATTAATTGCAAAAGGACAGATCTACACTATTAACAAGATCAGCTCTGAGAACAGTGGAGAATACAAGTGCAAGTGCTTTAATGAACATGGGGAGAAATACTCTGATGCTCAAACTCTGAATGTTCTGTGTAAGTGCATACTTACTTTTGTAGACATCAAGTATTATTCAAAGATTACATCTCTCAATGCTGTTCTCTGACTTGGAGATTCTCTAAAAACAGGATCCCAACTCCAGTGTCCAGCATAGAGTGGTCATTTCCCTGTTTACCTGGTTCAGCTCACCTATTCATTACCAGTGTGTTTAAGGAGAGGACCACCAAACTGTGCTGGACACTGAACCTCCAGGGCTGGAGTTGGGCATCCCTCCTCTTAAGAGATTCTCATAAACTGTAATATGTCATTCGACCACTAGATGGCCCAAAGAGCACGTCAGTGTCCATCACTTCTTTTGGTGAAAGAGAGGAGGGCAGTTCAGTGAATCTGACCTGCAGCAGTGATGGAAACCCACTTGTGCAGAACTACACCTGGTTTGTAGAAGGTAGAAACTCACCTGTAGGATCTGGACAGAATTACAGCTTTACCTTTAACTCCAGCAGCAGTGGACGGTACTACTGTTTTGCTCAGAATGAATACGGGTCTCAGAAATCAGCTCCAGTGGCGATTACTTCAAAAGGTAAAAATGACACAATATCATAATCACTGTGTTCAGAACTGAACATTAAAACTAATTGAGTGACAGCTGCCCACTGTGTTTCATACAGGCTTTCGGAGTGTTGTTCTCATTGCTGGGTTTGTGGTTGGGTGTGGAGGTGTGTTCTTCATCTTCATCATAATGGTTATAAGGTATGTTTTTAGACAGTTTCCCTGGAAAAGTTAAAATCAGTACATCTTATAAATGACAGACTTAATTCTATGTACAATTGTTATTCCAATAGATAAAATATAAGTATTTAGTTTCTATTTAAGTTGCCTTGCAAAACACATTAGAACTGTCAATAAAGCAAGTAAAACAAATTGCAATTTATGGGAAGATCTGCGCAAGTTCTGTAATTCTGTGACAGAGTAAACCTCGGTCACACAATTTAACTACATTGTTACATAAATTATTTTAATGATTGAACAAAGTAAGGAATAACACAGCTTTTGTTTAAATAAGCTTTATTTGATTGTTGATTGTTGAGCCAAGTGAAGAATCTGCAGGAAGAAAACAAACCAATTTAAATATTTTGAACAGCTTGTTTTAATCTAAGTGTTTTATTGTGTTTTCAAACAGTAGAAATGTTAGCCTTAACTGTTTTATATGTAAGGTAATGTTCTAATTTATAGTTAAATTGAAAATGCACTTACAAGAGATTGAGGAGGAAGGCTTCACATTTTCAGGCAACTGAGGAAACAGGACCTTTGTCTAGTCTAGTTCATATATAACATTTTCCCGCCAAAAAACAGAAGTGACGTCACACCACTTCCTGTTTGGGCCTATATAAGGTCTGACTGAAGTTAGGTAAAGGGGTTATTGGATGTATGGTGATTGAGCTGTGTGCAGCGCTAGTAGTTGATTATTGGAAGTCTTTTTTTTTGTGTTTGTTTATTTTTTTTGTGTGGGCATGATGGTAAAGATATCTTTTATTGTAAATCGTTCTTTTTTTCAGTAATAAACTGTCAGGTCTGTGTTTCGGCCACTAGAGGCCGCCATTTGTTTTGTTTTGGGTTCTCTTATGTTTTGATGAGAAGTACAGGTGTGTTAAGTTATGTTTGGGTTCAAAAGCACTGCAGTGTCAGAGTAAAGGTGCGTCGTCACCAACACCAACACCAACACCAACACCAACACCAACACCAACACCAACACCAACACCAACACCAACACCAACACCAACACCGGTTCTTGCTATGCATGTATGGGGGTTTGTACAGCTTGTGTTTCTGTTTATGCTCATGCTCATGCTCATGTGTTTGTTTCAGTTAGCTGAAGCCCATTGAGATCTCTGGAGAGCTTTGGACTGAGGACTGTTTCCCTAGTGGTAGTAGGGGAGCCTTCCCACCCCAGCCACTTTAGTTTGGACTGTTTAATTCATGCTCTGTGTGTTACACTCTACAGTCAGCCATGGCTGAGTTGTCCTCACCCAGACACTTCCTATGCAAGTCTCGGGTTTGTACAGCTCATGTTTTGTGTGCTCATGCCTATGTGTTTGTTTCAATCTGCTGAAGCCTACTGAGATCTTTGGAACACCTTCTCTGAGGACTGTTTCCCCAGTGGCAGTAAGGGGAGCCCTCCTGTGTTAGCTGCTTCAGCTCCTGGACTGGTTTCATGCTTTGTATGCTTCACTCTACAGACAGCCTCAGCTGTGTGTGCTCGCCCAGACAGCAGACGCTCACAAACAAGCAGCCGGTGCACCCAGCTCGACACTACACTCCTGGTGGCAGTAGGAGTGTGTTCGAGCCCAGGACTTTGTATCTAAAGGCATTCTGAGCATACCTTTGTTCTCCGTGCTCCCAGTTTACGGACTAAGGACTCTAACCGATCCACTACGGTAATATAGTGGAGCTAAGTATGAGCTGGACGGCTCTAAACAGTATACTGGCCGAGTGGCCATGTTTTTTGACTCCATGCTCTGGGCTTTGTTATGTAATGTTCAGGTCTAAGCCTCTTTGCTAAAGCTACGTTCTTCGTCCTATGTTTTGTGAGCTCGCTGAGCTCTAGTGCTTTCTTTGTTTCATTAAAAAAGCTTGTGAGAATCTTCTAAAGGTTTCCTGCAGTCTGTCCATGCTGTGCACGCACGCCATGACATAAACACTTCTCTTCACTGCCACTTGGATTACCCATGTGTCTTGTTCTTGTTCTCCCATGTGTCTTGTCAGGAGAAAGAACAGAGGTCATTCAGCTGAAGAACCAAAACAGCCAAATCAGGCAAGTCGATATAATGTAACTAAACCAACTCCTCAGACACCACAGCGTTATTCCTGCATTTCCTGTTGTTTTCCTCGGTCAGCTCAGTTTCATGAAGAATTTGGATTTGTGGTTAAGAATGGAAAATCCATACATAGATACATTGTGATATGTTGTTTCCTCACACCTCAGGAAAGCCTCTACAGCAATTTGCCAGTCAAAGCCACAGCAAATGACTCTACACCACACTCCAATCAGGTTGATGCTTTTTATGCCAGAGTGGGACCCCATAGGCCAAACAACCCCAGGAGTGAAGGGGGCTCTGTAGTTTCCTCCTCAGGAGTCGATGAAGAGGTTCAGTACGGTAACATTCAGCCCCATCATCATGAAGTAGGAGAGATAAGTGAGGAAGATGGTGTTCAGTACGCTCGAGTTACATTTTCTACTGCTAGACTGACCCACAGGTGAGTTACAAACAAAACCTCTGTGTTTGATTCAGTAATGTGTGTCTCCAAAGTACTTTTCAGACAGATCACACTCAATTCATCCTTACAGCTCTCCAGTGGTTGAAGAACCCTCTGTGATCTACAGCACTGTGAGTTAAACACCTGCGGGGGGCAAAATGTAGAGAAACATCCTAGATGGGTCACCAGTCCATCGCAGGGCAGATAGCCCTAGGAGTTGTGAACAAACAGACAAGTCACGGGACAAACACATTCATACCCACATCTCCAATGCAGGAGGAAACCAGATCACCCAGCAGAAACAGGGAGAGAATACAGACTCCACATAGAAGGGACCCAGGCTGTCCCAGCCTGGAATTTAACCAGGCACCCTCTCACTGTGAGGCAACAGCTCCTACCCACTTTTTTTTTTAAGTTTTATTATTATTATTATTTTTACACACTTTTTTTGGAGCCACTTCTACTCCAAGGATGTGTGAGTAATTGGAAAAAT
Organism: Brycinus macrolepidotus; assembly: GCA_037974445.1. Classification (NCBI taxonomy): domain Eukaryota; kingdom Metazoa; phylum Chordata; class Actinopteri; order Characiformes; family Alestidae; genus Brycinus; species Brycinus macrolepidotus. The sequence goes on along the minus strand of JBBPCZ010121075.1, from coordinate 5,713 downwards.
TTCAACTCTGACATGGACCTTAGACCTCGCCAATTTGCACTTATGCACAACTAATCAATCAGAGGATCAGGGGCCAAGTATTGATCGTTTAAAAATTTGATTGTTGTGGTTGAGTCACTTCCGTAATGTGTGGTTATGAGCAACCACGCAATCACACTTTACATTTTCTTGCAGAAATGCATCTAGTTATTTATTTATTTTATATTTCTGATCAAATGTAATAAGAAGGCATTAATTGGACATGGCATGAACTAAAGCTAAGAAATTATAAACTCACCTGCACATTTACCCAGGAATGTGAAGGGGCAAAGTGTCAACAAAATCCCAGTAAAGTTGACAGGGCAGTTTACCATCTTGAGACCCGGATACATCCAGATAAATAATACAGCCTAGATTACAGCTGGCAAAGATGAACATTTCTGTGATACATTTTTAAAACTGTATTGTGCATCTTCAGAGGAGTGGCAGACTGAAGAAGTTAAAATCTAAAATCTACCCAAAAGCCATGCAAGACAACCTGCAAAGCAGAACATTTGCGTTTTATGTTGGAATTCAGTTTTGCAAGAGGAAGACATTACACAAATGTGTTTCTTGTACATGATTTAGATGTGATGGAGCTGCTGTATGTTCTTCCTAAGAATATCACCTATTTGCTGGACTTTAATGGCATGTTTGAAGGCATACGTCCTGGTTAAATACTGTTAAAGGGCTCCATGTGTGAATAGCCCACAGCTTAAACATTACTGGCAAAAGTATGTTGATAATATGTTAGTTCTAAATGTAAAATGCTCTTCAGACTGTCCAAGCCACCATCAGTAACTAACCACCACTCGCCCTCTATAGGACACTAAGGGCAACTGCAACCGGTTTCCTACTTCACATCAGTATGACACAGTGTTTTGTAGGTGATTTTAAGGGGTTAAAATAGTCCCTGTTCCTGTGTGTGGGTATGTGGAGTCAGCGAAGAACAGGAAGTTATTTTTTAATCAAATAGTTTTTTAATTGAAATGTTTCATAAATGTATTATAAAACAGCCACTTTTAAAAAAAAAAAATGAAGAGCATTTTTGGACTAGATGCAGTCAGGCCTGGGAGTATTTGTTTTTAAATGAAATGTTTTTTTTTAAATAATATTTTTTTTAATCTGAAGCAGATTAATATTACAGAGATGTATAAAGATGGCTTCTACATTTTGTCAATGTTGTTAAAGATTAAAGAGCTCCTTCTCTTTATAACCCTGGGAACTGATCATACTGGGAGCTAGTCATGCTGGCTTGTTGGGGTGGTTGTAGAGTTTGTAAAATCGGTTTCAAATCTGTTGACTTTTAAAACTGAATTCAGTGTTGACTTTATTGTTTGTTGTATTTTTAAGTAAAGATTTAAAATCACAGTTTATGGGTGGGTGTGATTATTTAGTGAAAGTATGAAAACCGGGTGGATGATTGTGGTTATTCAGTGAATGTATAGAGACTGGGTGAATGGGTGTGGTTATTCAGTGAAAGTCTGATGTATGAATACATAAAAGATAGCATTATTTTGTAAACAATTAGGTGCTCTGGAAAACACAGACATAAAAACATTTTGTACATCACTTTATAGCTCATTTGTATCTCCAGATTGATTGTGTCTGAACACTGAAACTCTCACACCTCTTTATTCCCTACTAGCATCTTTTTCTCACACCTTAGGAAAGCATCTGTCGCAATTTTCCAATAAGAGCTACAACACATGACTTGACACCAGACTCAGCCAATCAGACTGATGCTCTTTATGGCCACTCTCGTGAACATCACAGTGAGTGATGAGGAGAGAGTGAGGCTAGTTGTGCTTTCTAGGACCATGAAATGGCTGTCGCATGACCAGGGATCACACTCGTGTTCTCCTGATGACCGACCCATCACTTGGGAACCCCTTTTAATCTGAACTATGATGAAAATGCATACCCATCAAATGTAGATACATGATTAAAGGGATCTTTAGAGGTGGACTTAAAAAGAAAAAGAAATACAGCCACAGTTGCAAATTTCCATAGAAGGCCTGTATGCATTTCTGTGACAACAACATAACCAGCCAATTCTGTAGAAACAGCAGAACAGTTTCTCAGTAAAGACCATGGCCACTGATGGACTGAAGAGGGTTACGATATCATGGGAAACTTATCAGACTTCCTCTTTTTTCATGACACTGCACTTTCTCTGTGACTTTCTTTTTCTCACTCTCTGTCTGAACCACCAATACCGAGCGGTTAAAAGCTAGCATGCGCTTCTCCAGAGTCCTGTGAAGCTCCACTGTGTCTTTTCAAACTGCTGCTAATGTAACATCATCATGGAGGAGAAAACTAACTGCTAATACTATTATGTCAGCTATCAGATGCCTGCTCTGATGAGCATCATACTGAGTGATGAGGTGAGAGTGAGGCAAATAGTGTTATCTATGACCAAGCATGGTTGTGACATAATCAAGGATCAAAGTTGCGATCTCCTGGTGACAGGCCCAACATTTGGGAGTCCCCTCACACACCTGTTTTTTTTTATTTAACTATGATCAAAATGCTCATGTGATTAAAGTGATCTTTAGAGGTGGACTTAAAAGGAAAAAAGTAAAACAACCACAGTCACAAATTCTCATCAAAGGCCTATATGTCTTTCTGTGAGAACAACATGACCAGCCCCTGAATTCTGTTGAAACAGCACTTTCTCAGTGAGGAGTGTGGACAGTGGTGGGCTACGGTGGGTTACGATACTGTGGGAGACTTATTCAGACTTCCTCTTTTTTCATGACACTGCACTTTCTCTGTTGCTTTCTTTTTCTCACTCTCCCTGTCAGTCCCCCCCAACACACACACCACCTATACATTTTCCTTATATGGACCTTGCTTTCGTTCTCTAAAGTGAACAGCATTACTGACCATTAAAAGTCAGCTCACACACATGCAGGTGTAAATCTAAAGTGCACAAATGCTGTGCATTGGTGATTACTTTTTTTGCACGTGGGGGAGGGGGAGGGGGAGGGGGAATTTAGTTATGTCTAATTCCACCCACTTGCAAGAACTCCCTGAATTCCACAATACCAACAACACTGGGAGGTTATAGGCTAGAATGTGCTTCTCCTGAGTCTTCTGATGCTGCACTGCAACTTTTCAAACTGCTGCTAATGTAATGCTAATGTGTGCTGCTCTGATTGGCATCACACTGAGTGATGTCTTATCTTGGACAATGGATGACTGTGGCATGACCGGTTATTGAACTTGTGATCTCATGGTTTTAGGGCTTGGGAGTCCCCTCACATGCATTTTTTTTTAACTATGATGAAAATGCAGAACTGTAATCAAAAATGCTGATACAAAATGGATACATGATTAAAGATGGACTTACACATACAGCCACAGTTACAAATTTCCATGGAAGGCCTGAATGCGTCTCTGTGAGAACAACATGACCAACTCTAAAGGTCTGTCGAAACAGCACAGGTTTTCAGTGAGGAGTGTGGGCAGTGGTGGGCAGTGGGGGGTTATGCTACCGTGGGAGACTTCTTCATGTTTAGTGACACTTTTCAGAACATTTTCTTTCTTTTTTCCACTCTCCCTTCCAACAACCCCAACATATTTTCCGTACATGAACCTTGTTTTCTTTCTGCACTGGTAAGTCAAGTTACGTTTTAGGTGTTTATTGTCAAATAATCTGCACAGTGCACAGTGAAACAAAACAACATTCTTCCAGGACCACAACATTCCTCAAGGACCACAACATCCCTCAAGGACCATGGAGAAACAAAGTAAAAATCAGAAACAACAGAAGACCACATATGTGCAGCAGAGCAAAAAAAACAGAGTGCAAGGAAACACACAAAAAACAATACACTAATAGTAGACTAGATAACATACAGTGCAGCTGACAAGAGCAGTAACAGTACTGGTCTGAGTGAATACAGTCTTATGCCAGATACTTTATGCCAGCAGCAGACATTAAGTGTGCAAGATTTAAAATTGAAGTAGAAAGCAATACACAGTTGTGCAAAATAGTATCAATAGCAACAACAGGATACAGAATGTGCATTATGTATGGTATTACAAGTGGCAGTTGGGTGTATGTTTTTGCTTATGGCCGACCAGTTCAGTGCTAATAGCATTGTATATGGAACAAGGAAGTAATTAGGCTTAGGAGTGTGTGTGGAGGTGCAGTTTATGAACTCAATTGCCTACTGGAAGAAACTGTTTCCCATTTTACCAGTGAAGACCCATATGCTGCAGAATCTTTTGGCAGATAGAAAGAGGGAAAAGAGGGTATGTGAGGAGTGAGTGGGGTCATCCACAATGCTGGTGGCTTTGCATATGCAGTGTGTGATGTAAATGTTTGTGGTATGCCATGAGACAGCTGCACAGATTGCTGTCTACAGTCCCTCTGTAGAATGTCATTGTACTATGTACACATGACAATAAAACTTTGAATCCTTGAACCCTAGAATGTGGCGAGGACTGGGGGAAGTGGAGATGAGTTCTCCTCAGTCTACTCAGTAGAGATGCTGCCAGACCATCTTGGTGATGGAGTTGGTGTTGGGGGTCCCTGGGAAATTCTCCACAATGTGAATTCCAAGGATCTTGGTGCTCTGGATGATCGCCACTTCTGTTTAGTCCACATTAAGAGACAGGTTCAAAACACACAGTCCTGTCTTCAGTGTACTTGACGATGTGTTTTAAACTGTACATTGCTGAGTCAACAGCGTGAACAGCAGGGTGCTAAGTACACAGCCCTGGAGGGCCCTGTGCTCAGTGTCATTGTGCTGGAGATGTAGCTCCCGATCCTGACTGACTGAGGTCTCCTAGTCAGGAAGTCCAGGACCTAGTTGCAGAGGGAGGTGTTCAGGTCCAGCAGTCTCAGCTTTCCTATCAGATGCTGAAGAGTGATCTGGTAGAATGCTGAACTGAAGTGTATGAGGAGCATTCTCACACAAGTGTTTTTTTTGTCCAGATGGGTGAGGTCCAGGTAAAAAATGGAGGCAACAGCATCATGCCTTGAACAGCTAATACCATATGCAGTGTGGAGGGGCATCTATGATTTCATGTGCCTCATTACAAGCCTCTTGAAGCACTTCATGATGAGTGTGAGTGCAACAGAACGGTAGTCATTATGATGGTAGTCACTGAAGATTTCTTTGGCACTAGTTGATGATGGTGGCTTTGAAACACAGAGGAACAAGTGGTCCTCACAGAGTTATTGAAGATATCTGTAAGAACATCGGCCAAATGGTTTGCACATCCTCTGAACACCCAGCCAGGAATGTTGTCTGGTCCAGTGGCTTTCCGGTTAACTCTGGTTAACGCACAGTTCTCCTCAAATCAGCCATGATCAGGAACAGCTCCTGGTCATTGGAGGCAGGGTGGTCTTCCTCACCTCCATGCCATTCTGTACCTAAAACTGTGCGTAAAGTGATTCAGCACATCTGGAAGGAGGCTTCACCATCACAGGCAGGTGGAGATATCCTGTAATTGTTGATGGCCCGGATGCCCTGTCACATGTGCCAAGTGTCTACAATGAAGAACATCACTGATTGTAAAAAGGTGCACCTCCTAGAGGCAGCTCACACAAATGCAAGCCTGCAAAACTGCTGGTGGAGTGCTGTGTCATTTTCTGTGTGAAAGAGGAGTGACACAATTTAAGCAGAGCAGTGATGTTAATCGTGTGCGTCACAGTTCAGAATGTAGGAAACAACATACA
>JBBPCZ010121074.1:0-27580 GCA_037974445.1 Brycinus macrolepidotus | reverse complement strand
TGTATTGGAGTAACATTTGACCAGTGGTATCTGTACTTTCACTTAAGTACTGAATGTGAGTACTTTGTCCACCTCTGGTTATAAACGTAAAACACTGAGAAATGGTCCAAAATAACAAAACAGGACACAACATACAGTACATAGGGGTCACGGTCAACCGACAAAAGGGAAACAAACCAACAGGCAATAATGCCACCAATAAATAAATAAATCCTTTAGTGTGTGTCAGTGTCATCATTAGCAGATGTTATGTCATGTGGATAAATATCTCATGATAAGCATCTCAGTATTACAAGAAAGTAAAAGGGTGTCATAATTGTGAGACAGTATTTTGTAATTATGAGCAAATGGCTTGTTATTACAAGATAATGTTAGAAGACATCACATAAGAATTTTCAGCTAACTAGATGTTCTCGTAATAATCTTGATAACAAAATACTTTCATAATAACAAAATACTTTCTACTGGTAACTTTTTGTAATAATAATTCCTAGATTATTTCATATGTACGCCATAGGCTCTCGTAATGATATGTCAAGGGATCTTTTTTTACGCCCTACTATCAGAGTGAAGGAAGCTAACACCTTATGCAGAGTGATGGTGTAAGTGTTTCTGATCAAATGTACACTGTACTAATGGCTATACACCACACACACACATATATATATATACACACACACACACACACACACACACACACACACACACATACACACACACACACACACACACATATATATATATATAAACATAAAAGTTAACATAAGATACTGTAAATCTTGCATGTTTGCCAAGACTTTGCTTAAATCTGTGGCTGGTTGGTTATAAATATTGAATCATATCTGTGGAAGTAAATTTAAGCTTACTTCAAAGAAATGGCTCTCTTTCTCTCTCTTTCCCTCTCTCTCTCTCTGTCTGTGTCTTTCTCTGTCTCTCTCTCTCTCTGTCTGTGTCTTTCTCTGTCTCTCTCTCTCTCTGTCTCTCTCTCTCTCTCTAACGTGCAGCTTGTTCTGTGGAGAAGCACTGAAACATTGAAATTAGCCCCTTGACCAGAGTACAGGCACCACTGCATCTTAATTACAATCGCTCTCGGAAACTCATACTGAACATTTGATCTCTCTACGGTTACTAAATTAGAACAAATTGGAAAATGTCTGCAAAGTGCTCTTAACTGAATGTCTTACCCCAAAGCATGACGAAAAGCTTCTCACTCACTTTTGCTCTCTCTTTTCCTGATTCTTTCTTTTTCCTTCCTTTTTCCTAGTCCCGCCTACCCCAATAGCTCCACCCCAGCTGCTGCGCTCAGGCCCCACCTACCTGATCATTCAGCTGAACACGAACTCCATAGTGGGAGATGGTCCTGTGATACGTCGGGAGATTGTGTACAGAGCCAGTCATTCTCCTTGGTCAGAAACACATGGAGTCAACTCGCTCACCTATAAAGTCTGGCATTTAGAACCGGACACAGAGTATCGCATCAGCGTCCTCCTCACCCGGCCTGGAGAGGGGGGCACCGGACCACCTGGACCGCCCCTAGTCAGCAGGACCAAATGTGCTGGTGAGTAAGTGCTTAGTCAGTGGTGTAAAAAGCTCTTCTTCTATGCTAGGTATGTCCTTCACACGATTTTAACTCACAATTGTTTAGTTTAATTTTGCCGTTTAACCCTTTTCAAATTGGTGAAGTCTAGGTGGTCTGACTTACATTCAAAAAGACATTTTTGACATTTGTATTAATGTCAAGAAACACCAAAAAACAAGACTTCGCACACAGCCTATTTCAGCTGGAGCAGAGAAAGACTTTGGACAGATCACCAGTCCCTCACAAGGCAGACACACACATTCATATACACATTCACACCTCGGGGCAATTTAGCATCTCCCGTTCACCCAGCGTTCATGTCTTTGGAATGTGGGAGGAAACCAGAGTACGTGTTGGAAACCCATGCAGTAATGAAGAGAACATGCAAACTGATAGAAAGGACACTTGGCCGCCCTGGCTGGGAATCAAACCCAGGACCTTCTTGCTATGAAGCTCCATCGTGCTACCCCCACAATCATTACATTCAATTCAGACCCCAGGAAAAAAAAAAAAAAACAATTCTTTTACTTACAAATTCAAACGTGATACATAATATATACACAGAATTTCCACAGACTGGTTTCAATGGAGTGTGAATCAGAAATACAAAAAGAAATCAGAAATGTGCTTTTCTTATCAGAGGTGATGACGGTGACCTCTAGTAGTTGGTTTGATTTACTGTTCCCAATGCCAAAATCTTTTATACACATTGTTGAACACACCAGAATAGTCATGATTAGAATCATGATGGTCATGATGTGTGCAATGCTAATGCACAGCCATTTCAGTCACTGTCTAAAATGAACCTACATGTATCTTCTGAGGTTTGAAATCTTCGTAAAATAGTGGGCAAAAAAAATTATTGTAATTTTTTTACAAGCGTTTAGAGATATAGTTTTTATATGTCTGGTTCCTGTCACCAAAACTGTAACATCCCGACTGACCAATCCAAGATGACTGCTTTAAGCACAATTATTGGAACACCTGTCCCAGGCCAGCGAAGCACGCACATGCTCAGAAAATCCACAGCCACTTGCAGAACACTAGAGACATACAGCGCGTGTGGCAGGGCTTTCAGGCCATCACTACAGGGCATCTCCACCTGCCCGTGTTGGTGAGGCCTCCCTTCCAGATGTGCTGAATCACTTCTATTCATAGTCTGAAGCTCAAAATGACATAGAAGCGAGTAAGACCACCCAGCCCAGCAACGACCAGTTGCTCTGTTTGACCATGGCTGAGGAAAACTCCCCCCCCCATCCTCACCATATTCAACAGAAGAACTGTAGAGAGCTCTGTAGCTGCATCATGGCTTGGAACTGGATTTGTCCGTTTTGAATTATAAGAGGATAGTGAGAGCAGCTTAGAAGATCACCAGAGTCTCTCTCCCCTCGGTTACAGATCACACGCTGTATCCCAAAGCCACCAGCATTGTGAATGACATTACACGCCCCTCACACACCCTCTTCTCCCTCCTCCTGTCTGACTAAAGGTTCTGTAGCATACGGTCCTCCACTGCCAGAACGGGAAACAGTTTCTTATCTCCCCCGCCATCAGACTTCTCCATCAGAAACATCATTACACGCGCGCACACACACACAAACACCCCCCTAACTAACTGTTGTCTTATCCTGTTGTATTGTTACTCTTGTGTTTTTTTTGTACTCTGTGTTTTGTTCCTCTTTGTCTTTGTATTTTGTCCTGACTGCATTTATGTAGTCTGTGTTTACGTATTTATGCAGGTGTGTTTTTGTTTTTGTTCTTGTGTTGCACCATGGTCCTGGAGGAGCATTGTTTCATTTCACTGTGTACTGTGTACATGGCTAAAATGACAATCAACCAACTTAACTAGACTTGAATAATCTTTTTTGGAATGGAGCATTTCATCTTAAACCACTCTGAATGATTGTGTATATGTCTTAACTATTGAATAGTGCAGAAAGTTTGATGAACAGTAAAATTTCCCTTTAACAAACGAACCAAAAACAAACAACACATACTTTTTCTTTCTCGCATTTCTTTTATAAGTTGCTTATGTAAGTGTCCACTAGCTTCTATTTTAAGTGTGCTTTGAGTCAGTTGTCATTAGTTCTGTTGTTTAAGCAGACGTTCAGGATTGTGTGGTATGGTGTGGGATTTGTGAGTGAGGGCAGTGATGTGGAGATGGAGCAGATTAGATGTGGGAAGACCTATGAGCTTAGTGGTTGAGTATTAAAAACTGTGTTTTAGTTTGCGACTTCAGCGGATGGAGCTGTAGCAGAGAACAGATTCAGTTAGACCACAACGAAATGTCAGAAGAAGGCAGAACTTGACTAATAATTAATAATCTAAACTCTGCCCTCTTGTGTTCTTTTTTTTAAATCTACGTTTGAGAGGTTGGTGTCGTGTGTGTATTTTTCCACTTATCCATGCTGGATTGGCACATTGTGCTCCCTGTTATAAACCTCCAAGACTTGCTTATTTCCCTGAGAGGTTTTGCTTGGTTCATGATGGCATTCTAGGATGTTACAATATCAAGAGCATAGAAAAACTAAGCAAAATAACATTGAGAAGGTGCATATCTCTCTCTTCTTGCTGTGCTCAAAACTAAATGCCATTTTACCCATTTTACCTAAGAAACATTCTCACACCATGTATAATACTTCTTGGTATTAAAAACTAGGTGAGAATGTGTTGTCCAGTGTGTAACACTGCGGTAGTGATATACGTGACTGGTATGTATTTTTGATATGTGAATATAATATGTGAATATAATATGAGGGAATATATAGCATTTTTGCAAATTATCACCATAAAATGAAGACATCCTTGGCACAAGTCAGACAGATTAGATAATAACAGTTACAAAAAAAATGTAACTTTTTTATTCTAAATAATAAGAACATAATAATGAGACACTGCACAACCCCTAAAATGTTGAACTCCGGTTTAAAATGCTGCTCTACCAAGCTGTAGTGTGTTTGTGTCACTAATCAGAAGTAATTGTGTTTGTCACCATGCTATGAATTTGCCAAGGTTAGGTCAGGAAAAAAATAAAACGGAAACAATAGAAAAGTGACTGCAATTATATAATGACATACTTCAGAGAGTATAACGCTAGCACTCGTGGTGGCAGTGGGGTGACTTGTGTGCGACTGCAGTCAGCGATGTAGATAGCACGTCCACCACAAACAGTAAAAACGCAAAAGCAAACAAATATATGAGTTTTATTGTATAATCACCCAAGCTCATTGTGGTGAATCCCTTTGCAATGAATGTGATTTAACCTTGTGATTCTCTAGCAAACACAAGTTTGACTGGGCCTTAACAGTCAAATCAGATCATTCGGATCTTTGAATCTGTCAGTGTCTTCTAACTGACTCATCTAACCTTCACAGGAATTAGTTCACTGATCAGTAAACATCCCAACATCCAATTGCAATTGTTTTGTCAATCCAGGGCCTTGGTATTTGTTGGAAATTGATTTACTGATCAGATTTCCCATTTCCATGTGAAGAAACTTAATTTACTGATCAATATTTGATAGAAAGGCTAAGGGAGGTTGCGTTAAAAAAGCAGGTTGAGGCCTTTTGCCCTCGTTTTCTCTACATCTTGAATAGTCTCATCTGTCTTGCTGTGTGACCTCACCTGGCACTCCACACCTGATGGCCAACTGCAGTGTGACCCTGCTGCGTGTTAAGTTGCAATTAGCTTTTCTGTATTTAGAGAGTACCCAGGGAGGGTTGGGGTGCTGCCTCGAGCTCAGCGATGAATCTGTATATGAAATATACAGTCATTAGATGACCCATAATCTATAGATGTGTGTTTTTGAGTGTGTGTTCTCAAAGATATTTGGATCTAAAGATTCACGCTTAAACACTTCAAATTAAGATGAATGCGAACAGAGAGGCCAAGATGTATTTACAATTGTATAAAGATATCCAATTAGTGAACGTATGCCTTAATAACATTAACATTATTAATGCTTGCATTCAGTAATTTTATTATTGGTATCTCATTATCAATGTATGGGTTAAATAATTTTATTAATGATAACTTATTAGCTTTATTAATGCTAACCTATTAACTTTATTAACAAGTAAGCATTACTTATTAATAAAGTTAATAAGTTAGCATGAATAAAGTTAATAGGTTTGCATTACTGAAGTTAATGCATGGGTTCATTAATATTATAAATGCATGCGTTCACCAATTTGGTTTACTTATTAGCGTATTAACTTTATCAATGCAAGTGGTAAGTTAACATTAATAATCCTAACCTATTAATACAGGAATAAGTAATGCTTGCTCGTTAACCTTACTTTCTAAAATGTGGAAAACAGTAAAAATAGATAGGCGAAAAAAGTGAGTAGATGTGTCTACATGTTTTTATTGAACATCTAGCTCTCACGCAGTAGTGTATTATGGTTACATCTTTTAAGATTCATACTCATTATAAATCTGGAGTGTTTTGTTTAGGGCTCTAAATCTACTTCTACTCTTCTACTTCTACCTTTAAATAACACAACACTTGTCTTGTGATGGCTGTTTACTCTTGCGTGCCTCCCTGGCCCAACTGAGGAAATCTCTGAGCATCTGTATGCTAAGTATTCCTGTTAGTGCCTCCTCCTCTTTACTTGTCCTATACATCACTGTCAGCATGGCCCAAAGCTTCAATTCATCTCAGTCACTTATAGCCGCATCTAATATCCACCTAATGTTCAACATGGAGCAATTTTATGTTTTACATTCTGGTAGTTGTGACAAGTGCGAGGATGGTTATTTTTTCCCAGTTGTCCTTTTTATATTTTTTCACACTCAAGAGAGTATATTAGTTGCTGTTGCTATGTGTGTGTGCGCGTGCGGGTGTGTGTGTGTGTGTGTGTGTGTGTGTGTGTGTGTGTGTGTATACAGGTTGCCAGCATTCCCAGTTCCATGCACCATATCTGCACTGGCTATTTATTCTGCAAGTTTGGCCTAAAATGTGAATAGATCTTTAATTAAGTCAAACAGTAGATAAAGAGAACCCACTAAAACTAATACATTTAAAATAATGAAGTGAACAAAGTGATCCAACATTTTTGCTGGCAAAAGTATTTACACCTATAGAATTATCAGTTCAGTATAGGGGATAAATTGATTAAAGACGGTCAGTCAATTGAAATATAAATCAAGAGTGAGTGAAGGTGACTCTTCACTGTGCCTCAAAGGGTTCTTTGAGTAATGCTATCGATTAATTATTGTATTTCCCTAAATAACTATTTTTGTGAATGTGATGTCAGTATGTCAGCAAATGCCTTTGTATAATGTGAAACATTTGAAGGTTTTTCTCAGAACCAAAACATCCATCTGATTTCTGAGGATCTCAGGAAAACATTTGATGATGGTCATCAGACTGTACTAGACCAAACCATCATCAGGGAGACAGGATACAGAAAACATTTAACACCACCATTACCCTTGACAAGAATCAAAAAATGAAATCAAAAAATGAAAATCAGAATAAGAATAGTGTGGAACAGTATGGAAGGCAGGGAGAATATTCTGTCTGTTTAAAATGTTCTAAAAAAAAAAATAACTGGAAGAAAAATCTACTGATAAAATGTAATGTGGACTGATGATAAAGTAGAACTTTATGATTTAATTGAGAAATTTAAAAAAAAGTATTCCAAATCAATGACTTCATCCTGAATGTGAAACATGGTGGTGGCAGTATCATGGCTTAGGGTTGTTTTGCTGCCATTGAACCAAGACAGCTTGCCATAATTTTATGGTACTATGAATTCTGGACTGAATCATGAAATTCTACCGGAGAATGTCAGTTCATCAGTCTATGAATGAAAAGAAGCTCTTGCAGCAACCCTTCTTACACCACTTATATTTACAGCATTTGGCAGGTGCTCTTATCCATAGTGACGTACATGGGTGCTTTGTAGTCCACAAGAAAACATGTCCCTCAAACTAGTAAGCCTAGACTTAAAATTAACAGCTGCTAGTAGACTGAGATTCAATCAGAGATGGAGTTAGAACTCCATCAGGGCCCTATCATAACTAACACAAAGTTTGTGTTAGTTAAGTTTATGATGTAAAAAATGTACTTGTTATCCTAAGTGCTCAGTGAAGAGGTGGGTCTTCAGTCACCATTTGAAGACAGTGAGGGTCTCAGAAGTTCTGACAAGTTCGTTCCATCACTTCGGTGCAAAGGCTAAGAAAATTCTTGATGCAAGTCTGCGATCTTTGAGAAGAGGTGGGTCAAGTCGGGCTGTGCTTGATGCTCTAAGAGCATGAGCTGTGACCCTTGGTATGATCAGTTCTGATAGGTAAGATACAGCTGGACCATTTTTGGCTTTGTAAACGAGTGTTACAGTTTAAAATCTAATGAGAGCAGCCACAGGAATAGATAAGAGTAAAAATACAATTTCCTCCATCCTCTTTCTGCCTCTCTCAATTCTCTTCAGTTGTTGCAGAGTATGTCAGATAGCCACAGTGGACTATGTGAACTGCGTGTCACCTTAGAAGACAATGGACAAAGCTAGTTAAATGAGGAGTGGGGAAAGGAGAGAAGGTAGTTGGTCACCATTTCCACCGCTGAAGGGCAGGAGGGAGATGCTCCAGGTGTAGTCAAGGACGGTAGGATGGCAGAGGAAAGAGCAGGTGGAGAAAGGGAGTGGAGATTGCTGAGGGCAGTTGTTGAGATGGTTGTAAAGTGGTTGGAGTTGGTGTGGAGAGAGAATATGAGTGGCAAAAGATGATAGTTGGAGAGAAAGAGATGGGTAGATAAAATGTTGAGTGCTGGAATGGCTATGGTGAATACAAGGTCAAGGATATTACCTGTGTTATGGGTCGGAGGAGACCTGTTGAGGTACAGAGCAAAAGATGTCAGAAGTTTGAAGATGCTGCAGGTATGCAGCTTGTCATTTGGGAGGTTGAAGTCACCAAGAAGAGTGGAGAGACGTCATCTGGGAATGAACTGAGAAGGATGTCTAGTTTTTCAGTGAAGGTTCCTGCTGCCCCAGTGGACGAAATACAACAATGATGTGGAGTCTGGTGGGATGAGTTACAGTTACACAGCTGAATTGATATGATGATAGTTGGCTAACTCCACAGCAAGGTAGCAAGCAACTTCAAACACGCTAAAGAAGTAGAAATGTAGAAATGTTGTAGCAAAACCTGAAGTGTGGAGTTCACGCAAGAAAGCTCACTAGAGTTGAAGCAAGTCTGTAAGGAGGAATAGGGAAAACTACAGAAAACGTTTGTTTGAAGTCATTGCTAATGAACCAGTAACTGAATGAATCAATTCTCATACTTTTCCCAATGAAGACATTTAATGTTGGATAAATAAATAAAGGAAAATATATGTAATTATGTTATTTGTTTTATTAACTTTTTCAACTGCTGCCTTAGGTCAGATTATGTAAATGTTTAGAGAACTGAGAGAAAGGGTTCAAAAACTTCCAGCACCACTGTGTGTCTGATACAAGTTCACCGCTGCGGGTTATAAGAAAAAGAAAACTCCTGGCCAGGCATCAATTGTGCCAGCGGTAATTTTGACAATGCTTAGCCACCTGACAGGCTAATTATACATATTATAAAAAGGTCTCTTGGAGGCATAATATGTAACTTTCAAAGTGCATGTGGAAAAACATGTCTGCATTTTAAATGCACACTGTACAGCTATTACAAAGACTGTGGGGTAACACTGCAGGAAGTGGCGCTGTTTTAGTTGTTTCCTGCCTCTTACCGTGACTGTATAAAATCATGTATTCATTTTAAACATAGTTCTTCAAAGCATGAAAGAATTATTATACACTTGTATTTACAGAATCACAAACACAAAACTCTGGGTAAATTACATTTGTTGAATAGCGTAAGTACATATCCTACATGAAGAACAAGCTGCTACATAAATTAATGAGCAATTAACTGTTGTGCATTTAACAGGAGAAAAAAAACCAACATCATAAAACATTGTGGCCTGTGCAATAGTTTTGGGTAATGATGACTGAGAGGAGGAGGGAGGAGACAAATGTTGCTGTGTTAAGCCCAAGTTGACAGAACTGGCAAACTGATAAGATGGAGAAAGTTGGTGGTGTCCATAACGACCAACTGAAAAAGCAAAGGAATGGCAAAAACGAGAAAACAGAATGGATATATAAATATATATAAATATAAATATGGAGAGAGATCCAATAAGCAACCAATGAGCGCCACCTAGCACTAGTGTTCAGACACAGACGTGGAGGCTTTGGGTTAGTGTCAAGTATAGTGCAGAAAAGTTGGAAGAGGTCGAAGCTAGGGAGTCCTGGTGTAGGTAGCTGGAGTGGGCACAATCCTCTGGGCTCGAGTCTGTAATGGATGGGGACAGTCTGTCATTTGCATTTGGAAGCCACATTCTTACCTCAACACATTCGCAGGGCCCCCTTTATAGTCTTCCATTGCCTCTTTGATAGTGAGCAGGTAAATTGCCACCAGGTTCGCTGCGTCAGGCCGGTCTACCCCTCTGCACGTGCTGAAAGGCCACGTGGCCACAGAGGTGCTGAAAGCCTGCGTGGCTGTCAAGTTCTCTCCGGCAGCAGCCAGGAGCTGTCCATTCAGCACCTCGGTCAGGGCTTGGTGAGTGCCTGCCACCCGCCTGCAGGGCTGATGGCCTGCCGTCACAATATGCAAAGACATAGAACAAGGAGCAAACTGAGGCATCTTTTCATCCTCCTCACCTGGAAGGGAAATGGGAACTAAAACAAAGGCACACAGTAGGGAAATCATACAAAACAAAGTCACTTAACAAGGAGGGCTACACAGAAGGGAAAGAGAACCCCTTTTTTCCCCAATATGTTAAATTCTGCAAATAAATCAAAGTTGTGCTCTAAAATGAGCAAACATTTACATTTAGTTTCTTCCCTGTAGAGGATGTGTAACTATTTTAACTTATTTTATTTGGACCTTATTAACCGAGTTCATTTAATTATTTGAACTGAAAATCAAAAATAAAAATGAATTGAACTGAAAATCAATGAAGCATGAAATTTGACTGAGTGTGTTCAAACTTTTGCATACAACTGAATGTGCTTGCACGATTTCGTATGCATGTGTTTACCATGTCACTGTAGGAATATTCTGCATGATGTGTTCGGGTTTTATGAAGTGACTTCATTACATAAACATTCAGACTCCCCTATGGTGTTTTATTTAAAGCACAAGAGACATCCTTCTCCAATCTCTGTCCCTCCCTCTTCTCTTTATCTCTTCTTTATCTTCTGTCACTCCACTCCCTGCTCAGTTCTTTTCTTGTACTGTTCTTCTGCCTTTTTCATGATTGTATATAGATTTCAGAGGACATTGTCATTTGTGTTCATGAGTGCAACTGTTTCTGTGGATGTGAGTGGATGTGTCTGTGTCCATGTGAATATGAGTGTATGAGTGAGCTTTGATCGGGCCTGAAATTTTGGTCCAGACTCGACGCAGGTCTGACCCAGAACACCATGTTTTGAATCTGACTCCCAGCCTGACCTACATCATTATGTTTCGAATCCAAAACAAAGACAAGTCCAGCAGAATTCTGTCTGAAGTCATACATTCAATAACAGCCACATTTACATCATGGATAAATAAAAGAAAGAGATTAGAAAAAAAAAATAGAAAATAATCCAAAATATAATTACATTATAATTAATTTATTAATGAAACAGTGCTTTCGACCAGCATCCCAAACATTTAGCCTGTGTGTATGCACTTTGCTGGGAAAAATGTGCATAGGCTCCAACTACGGGAAAGCATTGGGTCATTAGCCTCCCCAGAAACTAAAGCTGCACACAGCTTGGTAATGACACTGCTTAGTTTGCAACAATCTGAAAACAGTCTTGAGAGTGAAATTCTGTTTAACAGTTGGAAAACTAGGGGTTTTAGGCATGCAAAAGCTAGAAACAATGTGCTGTTTTCCACGTCTGTGTATTTCACTCGTTCGGTTGGCTGTAGACTGGCATATTGTTCTTCTACTGCAGCCAAAGCGCAGAATGAGGTTTAGCCTTTATTAGCCTTTTTATTATGTTTTAAATTGCAGTTTTATCTTTACTTGCTAGTGACGTGTCATTTGAATGGCAAGCCTGGTCTGATCTGGTCTCTGAAGCTCCCTAAAACTGTTAAAGCTTTAAAGTCCTCTTTGTATCCAAGATGAAGAATAATTAATGATCATTCATATGAAATCATTTCTTATAAATGCAGAATTTCATTAATGACTCATAAATTATTCATACATTCTTATACATGATTAATAATTTGAATGTCCTTACCTTTGTTTCCTGCTCATTTGTCCATGTCTCTCCCCTAAACAGCAAAATGCATATTTCACTGGAATAGAACCCCCCAGTGTTTAAACCATGTCGCCGCCAGTGAGCATGTACATGCGTGTAAGTGTGGGTCTGCCGGCCTGTTTAGCATCAGGCTTCAGGTTTCTGCAGATTGTTTTATTAGTTAGTGTAATAACTAAGTGCAGGCAGGCTGGGAGGTGGTGTATGGACTACAGTAAGGCAGAGTGGCCACTGTCGGTCTCACACCGCCTGTCTGCGGACTCTCTGGATCCAGTTGATGCTGTAGTGATGTAGATCTAGAAAAAATGTTTTAGGCTGTCGACAGTTTGGACTGCACAATTGAAATGTTCATGCATTTGCTGGAATGGAGTGTTCATATGCTCACTGGCCACTTTATTAGAAACATCTACTTTGCACTTCCATGTGCTGATCACCCTATAAGCCTTCCCCCAACCTCTCCCCCCCCACCTCATTTGTCACAAATCAGTTTCTGGACCAGATATTATTTGGGTGGTGGACCATTCTCAGCTCAGCAGCCACACTGATTCGGTAGTGGCATGGTGGTCACTGTGGCATTGGTTGTATCAGGGAGAGCGGTATCTAAAAAAATCTAGCCCAGACCACTCCCGTGGTCAACATCTGACCACCGATGAAGTGTCAGAGGGTGACTAACTCAAACTGCCTTCTGGTGCAGGAGCATTAGTAAGTTAAGGTTCTCCAGAGAGCACAGTTTTATACCCATCTATACCCATCAGGCTTTATACCCGTTGGCACTGGGAATGGTGATGGTAGACTCATGTGGCGCTGATCTAGAGCGTCTCGTTTCATTGGCAAAGGAGATTATTCAAGCTGTGTGAGCATAATAGAAGATAGCCTGTCTGGATACCTTAGAATATATAGTGTATAGTTATAAAATAATGCACTCTTTTGCTGTTGGCTCGCTAACATGTATATAGACGTACAGGAGTAGAAGGCATGCCAACATCTCCATTTGTGTGTGTGTGTTTGAGCCCGTGCGTTTGTGTGAGTGTGTGCGTGTGTACGTGTGCACATGTGTGGGTGTGTATGTATGCAAGTGTGTGTGTGTGTGTGTGTGTGTGTGTGTGTGTGTGTAATTAAGCTAATGTCAGAAATAATGTATAAACAATGCAATTCAGTGGAATGTTCAAAAATGGTTGAACTGAGAGAGTAGAGGAATTGTATTTTTTATTTACTTTTCCTTTCTTTCATTGAAATGCTGTCTGTTTTTTCCAGACCATTGTGTTTCTTTCAAATCCGCAGCATGATGACGAAAATCTTATCTTGACAGAAAACAGTAATTCTGTCTCTCTCTCTCACTCTCTCTCTCTCTCTCTCTCTGTCTCTCCCACCCTCCTTCTCGTTCTTGCTCTCTCTCTCTTTCCCCCTCTCTATTACTCTCTCTGCCTTTCTCTTCTTTCCCTATTCTCTCTCTTCCCAGCTCACCTTTTCCTTTCCCCCTTCCTTTCCTTCCTCCTTCTCTTTCTCTCCCTCCTTCTCCAATTTCTATATTCTCTCTCTGTCTCCCTTTCACCCCTTTTCCTTGCCCCCCTCTCTCTTCTGTCGCTCCTTCCTGTCCTTCCTCTTTCTTTTCTCCCCCTCTCCTTTTTACCTCCTCTCTCTCCTCTTTCCCTCCCTCCTTCTGCCCTTACTTTCTTCTTCTCCCCCTTTCACTACTTTTTCTGTTGATCTGCGTTGTGTAAAGGACTGACAAAGTGTAATTCTGTCAGGGAATTTTTTTTTGTGTGTGTATTTCAGTAATTTTCCATTTTATGTACACAGTCAATTTAGGAAACAATGACGCAATATTAAGTACATTTTTTTATTTTCTCCCCTGTCCATCTTTCTCCCTCTCTGTCTATGTCTCTCTCTCTCTCTGTCTTGCAGAACCCATGCGTCCCCTCCGTGGTTTGACGGCCTCAGAGATTCAGTCCCGTCAGTTGGTTTTGCAGTGGGAGCCACTGGGCTACAATCTGACGCGGTGTCACACCTACTCCTTGTCGTTATGCTACCGTTACTCCACGGCAACTGGGGGTGGGTCAGGTGGCAACAACGCCACTGTGCGTGAGTGTCTGTCAGTGGAGAGGAACACCTCCCGCTTCACACTCAGAGACCTCCCCCCATTCCGATTGGTGCATGTACGCCTAGCACTGGCCAATCCTGAGGGCAAGAAGGAGAGCCGTGAGGTCACTTTCCAAACAGAGGAGGACAGTGAGTACTCAATCACATTCACTTATGCATCCACTTATGATGGCTAAACCACCCTGCTAGAGGGCAAGTGTGTGATGTTTGAGGCATGGAGTTTGCACAGTGCTAATAGATGTAGTGTAAACTTTCATTACTTTGAATCAAGCGTGATGACATCATGCCCAGTGCCAGGAGTCAGCTAGAGGGGTATAAAGCCCCTTACTATTGGGCTGTGGAACAAGGGAACTAGAGTGATGTTTATTCATCCACCAATAGTATCTGACCTCTACAATGCACTTGTCTCCAAATGAAATCAAATTCTTACAACAGTGTTCTAAAATCTAGTGTACAGTCTCCCGTATTAATTCCCTTACAAATCCCTTAGTTTCCGAAGAAATAGTGGATGAGCCAGTGTCTACAAACTTTTGGACAGTGTAATTTTGAATGCAGTATGTACTGTAATAGGCTTATGTAAGAATTGGCATTCATTATTATAGAAATGAGTTACATTAACTGAATCTCATGAAGACTTTTATACATCAGAATACCCACAGAAACATTTGTTTAGGGTGCTGACAGCATGAAATAAAGGTTTTGGTGAATATTGTTATAATAATAAGCAAACAGTAAATTATACAGCCCCAGTGGGAGATGATTTTACATTAGGCAGCCTTCATTCATGACTTTGTAGATTACGATTGTGAATTTGAGCTTGAACTTGAGGTTCAGCTTGAGAAACTCCCAATAATTGTTAGCTAGATTAGTTTCGTAGCACCAGTGCAAAAGCAAAGAAACAAACTTCAGACACCAAACATGTTTTGGCTGATTGACCACATTTGGCATAAGGGGGAGGGGGGGGGGGGTCGGGAACTGTTTTGATCCCAAATAATCCCTTTATGTCATGTTTAGTCTGTTATTCTGAGCTGTTTTGTTACTGAGCAGTGAACAGTGTTCATCACATCACAGTTGTGAATCCTGACTGTTTGTTTCACCATTTGTCTGAGCCATTGAAGCATCTTAGACAAGTTGACTGCAGCCTTGACTTACCTAAGCGTACTGCTATTGTGCACATTTTAATGTTTTGATATACTGTTCATTTATTCAGAATGCTAATATCAGATTACACTAATATTTGAGTATGTGAATGTGAACCATTGTGAACCATAGTACTGTCTACACTGGTATAAAGTGCTGCAGTGCACTCTGAAAATATCTCTACATTCCAGCACAGTGTTTTGCCGGTTTGGAAAGCCTTAGTCAGCATACACAATGTACACTTTACCCTTTTTTTAGACGAACTTTCCAGTTTGCTTGCTATTGTACGCCTTTATTTTGTTTAGCTTCATAGCTGGATCAAAACTTGCATATACCCATTGGTGACTCTGTATGGGCCAGTAAGCATAACTCATCCGTCTTCATTTATTTAACCAGTCGTGATGTCACGGTCTCGAGCCGGGCCCGAGATATGCCTGCGGTGCGCCACGTTGCTACCAATTATAGTAGCAGCGCAAATATTGACTCTTGGAATGCTCAGCATCAGCATAACTAAATGGAAGATCATACTTTTAAAATGGAAGTAGATGAAAAATTAATCGGGCACGGCCACCAGCGAAATGGAATAAAGATTTTTGCTTATTTTTGCATTTCTATTTTGCCATGTCAACCAGCAGATAAAGCACATTTTCATGCAAATAGGGAGAGATTAAACAAACCGGAGGTCAAGCGAATGCCCCTCCTTCCCCCACTCGCCACGCTTTCCCTTCTGCTGCTTGTGAAGGGAGGACGGCAATGAATTTGCCCAAGATGAATGTAGCTCATTTATCACTCAGGGGGGATTCATACCATCTTTGTCTTTAGTTTTTTTTTTTTTTTCTTTTCTCTCCTTTTTTTCTTTTCTCCAGCCTTGGTTTTTGCTTGAGTTTGTTTTCTACAACCAGTCATTGTGTCTGCCACTGCTGATTAATTGCAAACAACTTCCAGACTAATTCTGTAAATAAAGTTTCCAAAGCCTAACATAAAATGCCCACCAAGAGAACAGGGAGGGGAAAGCAGCTGGGGAAACAGAGAAAGAGTCGAGGACAGAGACCTTTTAATTATCTGCCTCTCTCTAGTGCTGTATTCATGGCACATGAAGCCACTGAAAAGGAGAATCCAGCTGTTATGAAAGAAGAGGAAAGAGAGAAATGTCAGTGAGCACAGCATATTCCGGTTAGGACTGGGGAATGCTATTCAACTCTCCGGCACAAGGAGGACCACGGCCTCGCATGGTTCTTTTTTTTTCCCCCTGCTCTATCAAAAGCAGATCCTTCAAAGCCAGAAATGCTTTTGTTCTCCATTGCCTGCTCTCAAAATCATGACTGTGGACAGGAATCTACTTTGACACATTTGGTGTAACAGATGATGCTCACAAAGTAAAGGTGGTTCAGGTTTTGATGGATTTAAAATTTATGGAACAAGGTAATCTGACTGGTGCTGGTCCTGCTCATGCTGATCCTTACCCTAGATCTATGTAGATGCTTAGTAGTTAGGCAGTCTATTATAATTCAGTTCAGGTTTATTTATGTACCACTTTTTACACACGGAGTAAACAATTACCTAATAACATGAGAAAGAACCACTGAGAGGAACCGAGACTCAGAATGAAAACTCTTTACGAGCGTGAGGAGGAACCACTGAGAGGAACCGAGACTCAGAATGAAAACTCCTTACGAGCATGAGGAGGAACTGAGACTCAGAATGAAAACTCCTTACGAGCATGAGGAGGAACCACTGAAAGGAACCCTATAAAAGCAGGACCCAAGACTCAAAAGGGGAACCCCTCCTCCCCTGGGCCTCACTAAATAGAGGAATTAAGACACAGGTACTGTAACACGAGTGAGGTTAACAGAGGCACTTGGATCAAACAGAAGGACGGGTTGGGAAATAAGCCAATGAGTCATTTTAAAAGTTTGTCAGAAAACTAAAGCCTTCTTTTACCCCAGAGACTGATTAGAGTTACTGAGAAGTTTTCCGGCCCAACCCTGCTGCTAGAATCATGACTGAGTCATATATATCCCAAGACTATCAGAGATTCTGGTGTTTCAGATTGATAAGATGCAAGACTGCACATCACATTGTGGTTATATTGCTGTATGTCCAAAATTATCCAGGCAGTCTTATGAGTGAAATAAGTGCACTCATTGCCGTCACCGTCATTCAGCTGGGTATAGTCTCGAAAAGCATTAACCAATAGAATGTGTAGCCATACATGAGCCTACAGTCACCATGTAATGCCAAGTGTTGTCAAGAGGTGCATAAAACCTTTCAGCATTGAGTTGTGAAGCAGTGGAAGTGCATTCTCTGGAGTAATGGAGCTCCATCCTAATACTTTTAGGGTGAGTTCAAGTGGCATTTGTGATCTAATTTGTGGAACAAATCAATAGACATCAGTACCTGACCTCAATTATGCTCTTTTGGCTAAATGCAAATCACATCATCAACCCTATCAACTCCTTACTAATAGCCTGAATTTCAGAAAAAAAAACAGATTTATTTTGATTGTGACATAGTGTAAGTGCTGCCAACTTGAGAGCACACAGAACAGACCAGGTTAGTCGACAATATAAGGTGAAACACAAGTGCAATTTTATTTACAGTGTTTTCTGGTGCGAAGGGCTAGTGCTGGAAGAGGGTGCGCAGGGAACGGTGACAAGGTGAGGTGAGTGGGGGTTGGCAGTTCCTGCCTCATTCCTCCACACTCGAGGGCCGACAGGTGAACTGCGTAGGGTCTCCAGGTGGCACCGGCGATGCAGGAGTTAATGCGGGTAGTCCTCTGGACTTAAATCTGTCGGGAAAGAAGAGTAGGTGAAGCTGTCGTCTTCCTTCCTTTGTACCCATCTGCCTTGCCGCCCGGGCCCTTTTATAGCCGCAGCTCCTCTCTTTGACAGTGATCTCTGAATCACCATCAACTCCGTGTAATTCAGGGGCGCCGCCTCCCCGCTCCCCTGGGAGTGGCGGCAGCTGTCCCTGGTGCTGATTTGGTCCGATGGAGGTGTGAGTGAGAAGCGTCCCTGTTTCTGTCGCACCTCCACTGTGGCCGAGGGAGGAGCACTTGCCCGATGATGCCGTGGTGCCGAGGCTCCGCCGCCACAATAGCTTATTTTAAAAAAACACCTTGATGTAGCTAGGTTAAAGCTTAGCCTGCATTCTTTTGACAATTAGTTACATTTATCGAATCACATGCATCCCTTGATTTACCAACATAGAGAGAAACTGAGCTGGAACCTATAACATTTGTTCAGGGTGCTGACAACAAAGAATGAGACATTTTTGTTATTTGTCTTTCACAGCTTTTACAATGTCAATGTTGGAAAATATAATATACTTATCATAAGCATTAAATAATAAATATCAAATTGTGTAACACTGATGGGAGATGATTTTTCATCTGGCAACCTTCAGTCATTATGCTACATCAGTTACTTGTCACATGGGTGTCAAGTGCGGTACATTGGACACATATGCAGGAGCTTGGGGATCTGGTTTTATTGTGGAAAACAGGGAAACTGGCTACAAAAATGAAGATGGAGCACTGGCTCATAGAACAAGTGATAAGAAGAGGCAATGAGAAACACACACAGGGCTCAGACAAGCATAGGCCCTTACCGTAAATACATATCAGACAGGCTAAGGCCCTCATAATAACATGTACAGACATCAGATTGGTGAAGTCCCACACATAGAACACTTACAGGACAGGACACACACTCGCCTTTTCAGAGATACATATGATGTCCATGCCGGTGAGGCTGTCTCAGTCCTAGAGGCCGGCCGTACACACACTTGACAAGTGGGGCCTACACAAAACAACCACACAGGGCACCTGGTATTCGCTGACAGGCCATCGCAGTTCATCAGACATGGACCAAACACAAGGTCCCAGCTAGTGTCAGAGTATAGAGGACCTTGACACATAGGGGAAACACAAGCCAGGCGTAATGGAAACAAGCACTAGGAAGGAAACATAAACAGTCAACCACAACCTCAAAGGAGAAGGGAAAAGCGGGTAAGAGAAAGGGTAATAGTGAGGGTGGATGGACACAAATCCAAGAGGTGGCTTAAATAAGGAGCCACCTCCTTATCAGGAGGGACAAACAAGGGACAGGTAATTCTGATCATCATCACAGGGCAACGCAAAGTGAGGAGTAAGGAAGGGGGATCTCAGGATGTCAAAATAAAAGTCCCATGGAAACAGAACAAAACGGCAGAATGTCACATTCCGGAAGAATTTTTGCTTTGATATTGTCTGCATCTCAGCTTAGAGCATGAGTGATCACAATCCCTAGGAATTTGGAAGGGAGCTGGGGATTGTTTGTAGATGTCACCACAGTTTAAGTGGTTCTGTGTTCCAAGCTGTGAGGCATCCCATGTGGCATCAGTATTTGTGATCTGGTCCACAAGACAAGTGTCGTCAGCAAACTTTTAGAGCTTTTTTCTTGTTCACTCTCCAGTAGCAAGTGCTGAAATCTTGAGGAGAAATTTGACCGTATGATTCCAGAGGTGTGGATGGTTTGAAGGCATATGCCTATATATAAAGGGCATAGTTCCAGCTCATTCGGAAGTTTCCACTTGGCATTTTTTGATGTTCTACTGAGATTATTCATGGCTCATTTGTATTGTATAGAACCCAGAGATGCCATTCATTCAATGCTCTAGGCAAAAATGCCAAACAAGACACTATCCTTCAGATTCTTTAGGCAAAGTGCCACCCCTGCTTCTGTTTATTAGCCTTAGATAATTGATTTTTTTTTTCATTAGAACATCCCTTCATGCAAACATTTGTTTTGACCTTGGTTTTGGCAAAGCACAATACTGAGCAATCCACATTCACTACAAGAAGTGCACACCGTTGTTTTTGAAGAATGTACATTGCACAGAAGCTGACTTGTAATTGGGGCATGTACTTCACAGCTGAGAATCTCACAAGTCTTCCTACACAAGTTCTCCCACATTTTATCTTCATCCCACACTTTAAGGGTTGCCCTGGTAGCTGAATGTGCTTGATTTAATTTGTTGTCACAGAAAAATCCATACTGAAAAATAGTCAAAAACATTACAAAAGCAGATATTATTGATTTAAGAGTGTTATGTCCTGAAAGACCTGATAGCTTTATAATTATGCATTGAGTTGAATCAGCGCTGAAACCATTAGATAAGTGGAAGACATTATGGGAAAAAAAATGGTTACTTAAAAGCAAACGTGCTGTATAAAGCTCTATAATGTTCTTACGATCCACATTTTGGCAGAAAATTGAGAACCAGCAAGAAGTAAACAAAGAGCAAACAGAGCACAAGCACAGGAGCCCAGGATGCGTGACAAAGGACAAAGTTGAACAAATGGGTTTATCATTCATTCATTCATTTTCAGTAACCGCTTAATCCTTACTAGAGTCGCGGGTACCCGGTGTCTATCCTGGGCGGGGCCCCCGGAGGAAACCCACGGCACCACGAGGAGAACATGCAAACTCCACACACACAAGACCAGGACCCAGATTCGAACCCCCAACCCTAGAGCTGTGAGGCAACAGTGCTACCCACTGTGCCACCGTGGGGCAAATGGGTTTATAAATAGAATAAAAACAAAAACAAAAAGAAAAGAACAAGGGCAGGTGGGATGGGAACTGGACAGATTGTAATGCACTATAAGGTGGTGTAGAAGTGACATTCTGTTGTCTTGTTGCCACGTAAAAGAAGGAAGTTTGTTGCCCAGACAGAAATTTGAGAGGAAACAGAATGCATAGTGGCCTGAAGGACAGATAGATAGATTAGTCATTTGGTCGGTAGGTAGGTGCTGTATAGCTGAGAAAACAATGTGTAGTTCTGTGGTGTTCTAGAAGAGGAGTAAATGCCTTCTATTACACAAGGATGCAGCACATTGTGTGTATTGTAACTTTGCTGCGTGACACTGTCCGCGTCTGGTGCCAAGAGCTTTTAGGCCAGTTTCAGAGTGAGCGAATCCATGCCAAAAACTGTTCCTATCTGGGGGCTCTGGTGGTGCTGGTGGCTTCCTGTGTAATCATGCAAACTGTTTTTAGCTCCCTTTCATAACAAATTGGGTGACCATTATTCACTGCATATTTTGCCAAAAGTACCAAACTTGCCTCAGGCAAAATGCATTAATGCGTTCACACACGTGCATACACAGTGGCTGAAGAGCTTGGAGCAACAGATTGTGTGGTTTATAAACATATGTTGTAACCAGTATTTTGACCTTATTACGCTTTTTACTTTTTATTTACTGGTATCCATTACATGTGCTCCCACTAAGCTGCCCTGGTGTGCCAGTTTATTTTGTACACCTACCTTCATCTACCTTCTACACTCATCTAAACTTATTGGCCATTTTATCAGAAATGTCTAGCATTTAGACCCACTTTGTAGATTTACAGTTATATGTCAGTATAATGTCACATGTCACTACTCGGTCAGAACCTGCTGCAAACCACCAAAGTAATATCTCTTAACTGGTGGTCATACAATGGTCTCTCTCAAACTGATCCATGAAGTAGAGGGAGACTAATACATTTTGCACCAACAGCTACAGTCTGTAATTGTGAAGCTACAATTACGGTAGATATATGGTAGATGTTTCTGATAAAAGGGCCAGTGAGTATACATCCATGATACACTAACATTCAAGTGTTAGAAGTGACTGTTGTTATTTTAACCTAAACAATTAAAACACCACAATCTGGTCACCAGAATGTATTTTTGATATGTTTAATTCAATAATTCTAGTTTGAACAGATAAATGTTATAAAGTGAGCAATAAAATAGTAATTGTCTGTTTATAGTCTGTTTATAAAAATGCAAAGCGTGTGTTAGTGTGTTTGACTCTTTATTTAAAGTGCTCTGAGTATGACAGTTAGTAGTCACAGCACTCCTCTTGGCTTCTCTCAGACTTGAGTGAAACACAGATGGATTCCTCTCTGTAGTTCTTTGTAGCTCTTTGCCCCACTTTCATCTACTCAGGTTGCTAGAAAAGATAAATAGAGTGTCATCCATCTGCACTAGTGCTCGGTTATCAAATACGGGCCTGCCGTGGTAACTCAGTGCCTTTCTACCTCTCTGTCTCTTCTTCCGGTCTGGAGGGTCACAAAACATTTTTCATGACCGACATCCGTTCTCCTCAGTGTCCACCACTCAGCTTGGACTAAAACTGGGTAGACATTGTTTTGACTCTTTGTTCTATCAGTTCTGTAGTCAATGTTAATGTTCTATGTTCAATCTTTTGCAGTCCCCGGAGGCATTGCACCAGAGTCTCTAACCTTCACCCCACTAGATGACATGATCTTCCTCAAGTGGGAGGAGCCAGTGGAACCCAATGGTCTGATCACACAGTATGAGGTAACAGGATCTGAGTCATGTAAATACCATCATAGCGAGTAAGGACCACCAAGTCCTGTTAGGACATTACTTTGATTACACTGACCATCTGCCATGGACCATCCTGTAATTGAAATTATTCACTATTCTTATCAGTAGTGCATTAGAATATCTGTGGTCAGTGTCAACCCAATCCTTTGGCTTATAACTAAAGCTTGCTCAACTGGGAGGATGTTTTATAGCTTAGTACGTTTTATTTCTGGTTTCTTTTTGCATGTCAGTGCTGTGTTATAAACAACCTCACACCTCATATTTTCTTGTTTTTGCTTTTTACGTCATTTGAAAACACCAGCCGGCAAATATATATTGTGAACCCAACCAACAAACTTACTTTCTTAAAACATTTCCCTAATATTCCGTTTTGGTTTTGAGAAGAATAATTTGGTTACAGCAGTTCTTTATGAAGTTAGGTTATGAAAGTGACGATGAGATTAGATGAGCTTACAGATGGGTTATTTGAGCAATAAAGTGTGCAGGATCTTTAGATGTCTTTACTATAAAGCTTTCCGAACTGAACTGTTTCATAGGAGAATGGTCATTATAAAAAAAAAAACATAGCAAGGCTGAGGGCCTCTGTGAGCATTTAAAACTTACATCAAATTAGTATGATACAGATCCAGAATCCAACAAAGAGGGTCTGTTGCCATTCCAGTCAGCATAATACTCCATTTTGATCTTTCATCGCTTTACAATGACTTACAAGAAGCAGATGACCTTTCATTATAGTAATCTCTGCGGCTGGTGTTTCTCTTTCCTTTTCAAAGCAGCTAATAGCCAGAACAATGCTCTTACCCCTCTTTCATCAGTTCTTTGATGTGCTGCTAAATCGTAGGATTTATCTCCTCCATGTTCTTGTGTCTCTCTCTAAGAGATTGTTTTTATGCCCCAGCCCACCCTACTCCACCCCCCGCCTTCCTCAGAGTCATTAAAGGAATGGCTGCGCTCTTTTTTTCTGTTCGACATTTTTATGTTAATCAGATGTAAACTGCTTCTCCGGGTTGCAATTAAAGTGAAGCGACAAACATTCAGATTATTTATTTGCCAAGCAGAGGCTGTCGTATGGCGCGAGTGGAAGCACTGGCAATTATTAATGTTTCATCATCTCTCCATGCTTCGCTTGCGCCTGCTCTTGGTGTTCATGTTCTCTGGTTTTGGCCCACCCAGTGCAAAGGCCTCCCGCAGTCCTTTATATGTTACCATGTGTTAAAGAATGTGGCAACTGGACTTGTTCAGCACACAGCAGTCTCCTCAACACTGGGCTAATTATTTGCCAGCTCCAGGCAATGAGTGGGTTGCAGTTTAAGAGAGCTCACGAGGTCTCAAGCTTGCCTGAAATCGTTATAAGGTACACATCGAATACAAATATTTTCCAAAGGCTAGACTATCCCTGGTGAAAAGAGTAAAAGTGGATTGATTGCAAAAAAGCTATAAAATAGAAAAAGCTGGACTGAAAACATAAATGTGAAAAAAATGGAATGATTCAGTGGCGAATCATCATTGGAAATTCTTTTTAGCGCAGCATTATTCTTAATCTAGGTCTTTCAGGAACTTTTGGTTATGTCTTTGAAAGTCTTTTTTTTTATTTTTTTTTTTTAGCTTTTTTTTTAACTAGCTTTGCCTCTTCCCGGTAGCCGTGAAGTACAATTTCTGCCTGTTTTAGAGGTTCCTCAGTTGAGCTATGCATTTTCACTCAGATATACAGGGCTACTTAATGATTAAACAGTCAATCTTATATGACACACCTGGACAAGAAACAGCATGTCATATTCCAGTACTTTTGCTCACTTGAAGAAATGAGTGGTTGATATAAAATGTGCTATGTTCTATGTTGTGTCACATATGTACGTGTAAATACCTGGAAATAAAAGCTGAAACTCTGATCACTCTTTTCATGTTCATGTTTTGTTCTCACACACTAATGTCTTCAGTGCACAGCAAAAACTATTTAAATGGCCTTGCTGTTCCGATACTTTTGGAGAGGACTGTATTCTCTTTACACTGCCCTTAAAATTCAAAGACCTATGAAATAAACATGTTGGCGTTTCAACAGCTCTACTCATAGTCTTTCTCTGTTGAACCACAGATCAGCTACCAGAGCATTGAGTCGTTTGACCCCAGTGTGAACGTGCCTGGGCCGCGACGCACTGTCTCTAAACTGAAGAACGAGACCTACCACATGTTCTCAGGGCTTCATCCTGGCACCACTTACCTGGTTTCTGTCCGCGCCCGCACCGCCAAGGGCTTCGGCCAAACTGCCCTGACTGAGATCACCACCAACATCTCTGGTGAGGGTTTAGTTTGTAATATTTGGATTGTATGGTTGTTTTCTTACTCTAGTCTGTTTGATAAAGTCTGTGTGTGTCTTTGTGATGCTATATGTTTTTCTATTTGGTTCAGGGACTGTCACACTACAATGGCTAAAGGGGACAAAAAACTTTATGTCTCTGTCAGCTGATTGGGCAGAAATATGGTGATGATATGAGTTCTCAGTCACTTTCACTAGTCTATCATTGTATAAAATCCAGATCTAGGCTTCAAATATATTCTTGAGACAGATAAACACTACCACTAAAAAGATTTTGCACACCACAGGTTTTTACCACTAAGCCACTTATTTCATAAACTGTAGATATTCATTATTGTTAAGTATTGGGAAATAAACAAATTTCCCTTATAACATGGAAAGAATACGTAACAGTGCATGTCTGACATTCTGTTGACTGGTTGTCTGGTGATGGCATCGCCAAATTCTTGTCTGCCCTTTAACTTTAAATGCACACGTCACATTAAGTGGATAAAACATGTGCCCTTCGACTTTACTACCAGGACAGGACTTCTGACAGTTATTCCTTCAGTTTTTCAGTTTTTGAAATAAAAATGGCAAGATCAAACCAAGAAAGAAAAGTCATTCTCATATTTTTACAATCACTACAATCACTGTTCACTGAGTCTTAACTGTGTGCTGTTCAGTCTGACTTTCATTTCTTTTGTATCTGTCATTGGGGTGATGGTATAAGGCATTTTGCTTTATTGCTTGCACATCAAGAGATATCCAACAAATCCGGGATCTTCGTGAAAGCTGCTTTATTACTTCATGCACTATGCACAGTGATGGAAAATGAGAGCTTTGCTTTGGTTCGTGTTGCATTTTCATGTGAAAAGCCGAGCCACAGATCCGCACCTGATATTGCCTCTGCTTATGAGTGTGGGTGGTCGAGAGATTTGCTGTTGCAAATCTCGCTGAGAGCTAACCCATGACTTCAGAGTGCTTGAGAGCTCTTTTGCATTTCATTAACCCTGCTCCTGCCAGCTGAGCATTGTCAATTTTCCCTTGTCCTTTTTTTTAACTAGTCATTTTCTAATCCTTGTGTTCTAGCGTTTCTATCTTTTGTATGTGCCATGTGCGGATCAAGTTGACAGATCATCACCATCCAAATTATATCCCCATTTTGTCATATACTTTGTGTTAAGTAAAAATGGCAGATGCCTATCATAATATGTCAAAATGTAATGATGAACAGATCAACAGAAATGGCCCAAAATGGATTAGAAATGTAGAATCTTGTTGCATTACTTTTAACTGAAAACTGGGAACATTTTCCCAGTTTTCTTCTGACAGCAGGTGAACTAACCAAAGAAAAGGATATGCGGAGAAGCCTAAAGTGGCCAGATCAGTCTAAGCTCAAATAAAGAAACATTACTCACCACTGTCCTCTAAATTATTAACAAACCTCAAATAAACAAAAATTACTCACTGCATTTGGATTGTTGGACAGCTTTGTCCAATTTTTTTTTTTTTTAGGTTTGAGACAAGAATTGCAAAGGTCTCTGTTGGAGAGCTACAAGATCTAGGACAGTATATAATAGGTCACATCCTTGTGAGTCATTGAGAAATTGCCCTCCATGACGGATCTTCTTTGCTTGCTAGGGTTTAGAAAGAAAAAAAAAAACTTTTGTTGCAAGCCAGTCTCTGTAACATTTAAGACGAGAGAAGATAAACCCCAACTTTGGCTTAGGCCTCCCATCTCTGCCTTAAATGTCAATTTCTGGCTCGGACATGAGCCTAATCTTAATCCGTATGTAGCTTGTTCCCTTTTGCTTTGCCGTAAACCCTGGGCTTTGAAATGGCCTTTTGCTGGACGTGAACCATGAGCGCAGCTGTGTCACTTAGGCGGGCTCTGAAGCTTCCCGCATCTCAGAGTGCTCCATTCTGCTCAACTAAATACCCTTTCATCTGAGTCACATCAAAGGTGTCTCACTTCCCCCCGACTCCCTTTCTCTTAAAGGGCTTGTCCCTGTACATTTCTCTGAGCACGCATTCTCCCCTGCACCCAGTTTAGAGAACATGGATAGACAGAGCGAAGGAAGGCTTTTTCTACAAAGCTTTGAATGTATAATAGAATACTGTTTTGCTATTCATGTTCATCTTCATGATTAATGCAAGATGTTCTGTTGTTGCCCTTGTTAGTATCAGAATTTCACTCTTTTTGCCTAGTGTGTCTCCGTATGCATGTTGATATGTTTATGTTCTCATATGCTCCAGAGAAATCACTCCTGCAATCACTAAGCGCAGAGATAGAAAACATTCATACATGTTCACGTGATGTAGGTAGGTGTAGGTGTGTATCTGTGTGTGTATTTTAGTGCAGAAATCATGCCTGCTTTTTTCTATTCGAATATAAACGAGCAGTACGGTGCCAGTAGATTCAGTGCCTTGTTACTTTGTCCTGCTACTTGTTATTCAGCTGGCTGAGACATTGACCAGTTTGCCTCTGACCTATTGCTAATTGACCAGCGTTAATAAGCTGGGACGCGCTCTCTCTGTGCTGCTCCCTGAGGAACGAAGCTTACTCTCACACACCCCCATCCCTGTGCTCTCTACGACCCTGTGAAGGCCGAGGTGTTTTAATCCTCTTCCCACATGTGAGAGGCCTGTTGAGCGAACGGTGCAAATGCAATAAAACATAACCTATGTTGTTTATTCTCTGTGCGTATGAGTGGACATGCATGCATGCATGTGTGTGTGTGTGTGTGTGTGTGTGTGTGTGTGTGTGTGTGTGTGTGTGTGTGTGTGTGTGTGTGTGTGTATGTG
>JBBPCZ010121073.1:0-10008 GCA_037974445.1 Brycinus macrolepidotus | reverse complement strand
AATAAAGCTCACGAAAAAGTATGGACCTCTGCATCTGCGCCTCCTTTATGGACAGGTATCCGGGAACCGTGACAGAAACATCCATAATACAAAAATACAATTGCATTTGTTTTTCATCGGAACATATACAACCAGTACAAACATTACAAACAAAAAATAAATAAATCAATAAAATAAAAATAAATACATTTATTAAATATAATTATGTGGAGGGTTAAATAAACTTATTTCTCCACTTGCTACAATGTGTATGATATTTACCCATAAGAATTACTATATTGATCATGTCTAAAATATGTGTTTAAATTATCCATGTAAAAAATAATATGTGAAGTGTCAAAATGTGGAACATTATCTATTTTAAGTGATAACCAACTGTTAATCTCTATCCAAAATCTATTAGACACATGGCAAGAGTAAAACATATGTTTAAAAGTTTTACCTGACATGTTCCAAAATGTACAGGGTTCCACCTCAAATCTAAACCTTTTCTTAAGAAATTCTTATAAATTATTTAAAAATGTGATTCTTTAACCTTTGGAGGAATGGGCCATTTTATAAACTTAGAATGGGCTTTAACCATAGCTGTCAAAATATTCAGTTGAGGATCTTGTACACACACTTCTCTGTCATAATTATGAAACAACTATTTCAAGGCACCACCAATGATCTTCTTGTTGCATTTCTTATCAATTAGATAAATTCCATTTATCATTAAATTTGGCAGAACCGGTGTAACATTCGAAAACTTTACTGTGTTTTGTATTAACTGTATCAGCTGTAAATGAATTGTTTTACAAATCTTCCTGTACTCTCTAGAGGTGCACTTTAAATTCTATTCATGTAAAAAGGCCACATAATCTAATAGGTTGCCATTGCTATCTATTATATCATTAACAAACATAATGTTCTTCTCATACCAGTCATTCAGAAATATTGATTTCTTATTAATTACAATCATTCTATTATTCCATAACGTTGACCCATGAGAAGAGAAATCATGGGTAAATATCATTTTCAAAAAATAAACAATTTGTTTGTGGAAAACTTAATAGGATTTTTTTTATCTCAAAATCACAACAGAAACTCTAGACAACCAGTTAAATTAAACAAGGACCTTGTCATGTCCGGCTCAGGGAAGGAGGACACAGATGCGGGAAGCTTCAGGAACAAAGGGTTTTAACAGGAATGCCAAAACAGAGAGTGAGCTCAGAGAGCCACAAACAGAAATAGTCCACAAACTGAATCACAGAGGGCTTTCCACTCTTAGCTGGGCAGGGGATAAGGGTTACGCTCAGCTGGCCTATCGAAGACGTCATAGATACTGAGTCAGAACCGATGCATTTAGAGACTCCTTCCTGGAGCTCAGTAGAATGGAAGCTCCACGACCCGTGGCAGCCACGAGGGGGGGTTACCAGCCAGCTGGCGGGGCAGCTCAGCTCACTTCGGTGGGAACAGAAGACAGACAGAGGGAGAGAGGGAGAGAATCACAGTCTACCATGTGAGAACCTAGAAAAGCCCAGCCTCGTCCTGGGCTCTCAGCGCTAGGTCTGTGGTCCATCTGCCATACGTAGCACAAGCCTGATAGGAGAGCAGAGTCTTTGGCAGAGAAGGAGAGAGACTCGTTCTACGCTCTCACACAAATGCACTTGGCCTGACACGAGGACACACTGAGGAGAAAGTGAGGGTAAGATGATGGTGACAGCACGCCAGCCTTCTGGATCGGCCAGCTTTTATCTAAAGACACACAAGGGGCTCAACACGAACAACCAATGAACACACAGCACTGATAATGACTAAATAAGGCTTAACACATAAACAGACGAAAGACAGGTGAGCCACTTAACTGGTGCCTAGCAACCCAGATCAAGAGCGAGCTAGGAAGCTCATCAGAAACAGGTAGGTTGCCAGGCACCGGGCTCAAACAAAAACTAACCTGCAGGTGACACACAGACGCGACCAGACTTGAGCAGGTTAGAACTGTGGTGACGTGGCCCGCTGGGGCCGTGGCCGAGGCGGCACAGACATGACAGACCTAGGTATGTGAAACCACATTGAATCAGGCTGTGTCCAAATTTCCAATCATAGATTCAAAATCTAAAGCTCTGATGCCACCCTGTTTATACTCCTTAACTAACAGTGACTTCTTGATATAAATCAAATAGTAGGTAAATCTGGTGTAAGGACACCCAATTTAGACTGCACACGCATGTCATTTCTGCTTGCTACTTTTTTTTAAATTTTCAATTTTTTTATTACTATATACCAACAATAATTACAAATATGAACAATTTACCCAATTAACAAAATATACATATAACAGTAGAGAAATAACATACCAACACGGAGAAATAACATACCAACTTGAATGACCTTAAAGCTTTTTTGTTTTTACAATTGAAAGTGGTACCGCATTATAAAACCTCGTTAACCGGTTTGGCTTAGCATTAGAGTTAAATAAAGAATAAATATAAATAAAGAATAATTTTTATATGAAGTTATTGATTTGCATAGTTTATATGTATTATGAATTGTGTGTTTTTATATTTTTAAGTGTGTTGTAAATGTTTAAGCTTAGGGGAATGTTCAATGTTATTATTTAATTATGTTTCATTAGGGTCTATTCTTATTTTGTGTTTTGTCTGTGTGTGTGCGTGTGTGTAAAAAAAAAAACCTTTCTGTGTACTTAACATTAAACAGACGTTTAACAGACTGAGGCTCATTTAAATAATAACAATAAAAAAATTGATTTCAGCCTGATCCTCAATGGTTTTATTCTTTAAAAGGAGTTGTTCACCACAGATACCCATACCATTCCACTGAATATATCTTTATTTGTTTTTAATAAATTAAAACAATAACAACAAACAACCACACTTTCAGTGAACACTCAAAAGAAAAACAATCTTATCTGCATTGGCATATGGAATCTAAAACAACAGAGGTCACATAGATATTTTTAAAGAATAGAAATAAACTCTAAATGCAGAGACAAAATATATAATTTTTTCTACTAGTCTCTTACTTCACAAAAAGCCAATAGGTCCATTTTGTCCCTAACATTTTCTAAAAAATAATGCATATGCTCAACAGTACTGAAGGAAAATGTAAAATCAGAAAGAATGATGGCCCATTCATCATCATCTAGGACCTCTTCTAATCTGTCAAATTTGTGAAGGGCTTCTTTGAAATTCTCTTCCATCATTGTCAGCAAAGGTGGTGGTGAAACAAGTTCTTTAAAGTGTGACTGGTTCTTCTCAACCCATTTTGTTGCCTCCAAAATGCTCAGGTGCACTCTGTGGATCTTCAATGATGGAAAAAAGTAACAATTTTTAAAATACATGCAAATCACATACTATGATAATCTAAAGCATGGCACCTATCTGTAGTTGGAAGTGAATATCAGGGATGGAATAAGTAAAATGTATATCAGGGAAAACTACCTGAGAAAAAGAAGCTTGCCCTTTGACAGGAGCAGGAGTGGACACTCTGAAGACAGGCTCCAGGTTTCCCTTCAGTAGATGTGAAGCTTCCGCCGTCCAGAAGGCAAACCTCTGACCTTGTCTGAGTAATACAGTTACATCACTTACACAACCAAGACATGACATTTTATCATCTCAATGTATTGCCAATGGTGTTTTTAATACCCTTCTATGCAAAACCTCTCCATAAGCTGAATGCACCACCACTGGCGAATTAATGGAATTTTTATCATTCTAAAAATATATAAAAAGCAGATTTTAAAATTCAGTTGTGTAGGGATCTGGAAGTTTGATTATACTCTTTCACACAATTTGCATTCCAAAATGTTTCCTTACCATTTCAATTTTCAATGTTTTCATATAATATTTATAATTTGCTGTCTCCTGCCACCAATGGGAGTGCCCGGGGAGCAGTGTGTGGGGACGGTACCTTGCTCAAGGATGCCTCAGTGGTGCCACTAACAGTCTCAGAGAGACCTGTCCATATTGGGTAGAATACTTTTGTCTAAGTCTGAAGGGTTATCTAGGCTTGTTTATCCATGTCAGTCCTTGCATACTTCTTCAAGAATCATTAAATTGACCAACTCCATATTGTTTAAGTTTATCTGGAAAAATAAAAATCACTACCTCTGCAAATCACAACTTGTTAGAGATTATGAAAATGGGGGTCTAAGACCTTTGGAATTTGAACCGGTAATTGCGGCCTTTAGGGTTAAATGGCTTAAAGAATGTTTGACTATATGTCTGACTTGCTCAGTAAGGTGGGTGTGTGTGTGTGTGGGGGGTTGAATTTCTGCTTAAATGTGATCTTGAAATAACTAAGATTCCTCCATATCTCTCTGACTTCCACAAACAGGTTTTACACTTTGCAAAAATTATGTTTATCCATAATTTTTCACCCAACAACTATACTCTATAGAATAACAGGGTTATTACCAATAATAACCTTCTCTACCTTCCTTGAAAATTAGCAGGGTTGATTTGTTGGACAAGAACTGTGGCAACAAATTTGTCAGTAGGATTTTTAACTGTAATATTTTTGGAGACTTTAACTCATGCTCTTTGCAAGGGAAGGTTGAGGTATCATTGAGAAGACAAGCCCTTACTTCTTATTTGTCATATCCTATTTCTCCAAAGGTTAAGGAAACTCATTTTAAAATTATATCAGCTATATACCCTGTTAATGCTTTTATACATAAAAGATTTAAAGTTGAAACAAACCCTTGCAGCTTTTGTTCAGTAGAGGCAGAATCTATAGAACACCTTTTTTTCAATGTTCTTATTCAAAGTTGTTCTGGTCTGACATTCACAGCTGGTTGTCATTAAGAACTGATGATTTGGCTCGTTTTACTTTAAATGACATAATTTATTATATGGACCAATTGGAAGCAAACATTTCTGATACGGTGAACCTGATAATTCTGTTGGGTAAATATCAAATACATTCTTGTAAGTGGAGGGGCTGTACACCTCAATTCACCCTTTTTATGAATGATTTTGCCAATTATTTTCTGTCATTGAAGCAAGTTAAGCAAATGAATTTGAAGACTATGAAAATAATTGCTGTAATGTCTCGATCCCTGCTCTTTTAATGTGTCTAAATTGCTCTAATCTTTATCTCCTTTGTGCGCGTGCTTATGTATTTGGTTTCTTCTATACTTCGAAGTTGTTTTTTTTTCTATTATTGTTACTTGTATTGAATTAAATGTTGTTGCTCCCAGTCTTGTGCTGTACTTTTGTTCGTTGAAATAAAAAACAAAAAAACCCCCAAACAAACAACTAACAGTCCCAGACTGTTTCCCATTCCTCGCTGCTCTTTTCTCTCGAACCTTTGCTCCTGCACTGCATCCTCTCTTGGTCTTTCCCCTCCGTGCCTCCGAGGGAATGTCCTGGAGGACTACGCTGTGTTCCGTAGCGTCCTGCCTCAGTGAGATCAGCTGAATGCAGATGTAAGCAAAGAGCCGGTTGCTATCACTAGCTGCGTTAGCATTAGCAGCGTGTGGACAGCCCAAAACAAAGAGCCGCAGAAATAACTCTCTAAACCTGCATGATTAAAGAGGGCACAACTTACTAATACTAAATATACTGAAATAACTTGAAAATTAAGAAAGTTTAAAAAATACGATGACAAGACACAGAGCAGTACTAACATGCTAACAATCTAGAGAAGGAGGTTTGAACAAAAACAAAAAGTCGAATAAAATAAAGCAGCTAAAGGTGTTGAGTGGTGATCAGTGGCTTTGGTGTAGGTTCTCACGGGCTGTAGAGTAAATGAGTGTGTAGGCCTGTGCCAGAGTGTGACGTATTGCCGATGACGTCACAATGGGGTGAGGCTGCCGCTATGACGTAACGGTATAAATAACGGTATAAATAACCCGCGCCACGTGAGGGAAAGCCACAGTGTCGGAAGAAGAGGAAGGACACTGATGACGACCAAGAGGAGAAGAGAAGAAAAGTGAAGGAAAGTTAAGAAAGACATTCTTTTTGGGACATTTGTCGATTCACCTGTGCAGAGACATGGAGACTCAGGTAAGTATACTCGCAGTATTATTATGCTTGGGATGAAACAGGTGTAATTGCCTGGGTTTGTCTGAGTTTACCTTTTAGAGTGAGTGGGAGAACACATGTAGGATCCTTTCCTAACAAATGAAAAAAGCAGCTGCTGTTTTGTCAGTGATCCGATCTAAATATTCAGCACTCTTATCTAACCCTCCTTGGCACACTTATCTAACCCTGCTTGGCACCCTCATCTAACCCTGCTCGGCACCCTCATCTAACCCTGCTCGGCACACCTATCTAACCCTGCGCGGCACCCTCATCTAACCCTGCTCAGCACCCTCATCTAACCCTGCTCGGCACACCTATCTAACCCTGCGCGGCACCCTCATCTAACCCTGTGCGGCATCCTCATCTAACCCTGCTCGGCACACCTGTCTAACCCGGCGCGGCACCCTCATCTACATACAGAGGGGATGAGCTGCCGGATTCTTTCCTCACTCAGGTATGGCTGGCCGCGGCGTTTAACGGCTGGACCTCGGCGGAGATGACGGTTCGGGTCGCGTTATCCCTGGAGGGAAAGGCGCTGCAGACCTTGGACGATCTTCTGCCGCACAAGCAAAGCGTGTGGGCGGATATAGAGAGCGCTTTGCAGCACCGTTTTGACAGCGATCCAGGAAGAGCTGACGCTCCAGGCTTTCCTGCGTGGGCTACAGCCAGAGCGATTACGCGAGCATGTGCGGCTCGCTGCACCTAGCACGCTGTTGGAAGCTGTGGACAAAGCTGAGTAAACTGAGCACATTTTGGTGAGGAAGCATCATCCAGCTGTCGCGATGGAGCGGGTCCGGCAGGCAGCCTACAAGGTGAGCGTGGAGGATGAGAGAGTGTATCGAGCGATGGAACCGCCGAGACGGAGGGGAGTGTCAAGCGGCATGTCTGGAGCAGAGCGGCGTTGTTTTCGCTGTGGCGAGCTGGGGCACGTCGCGCACTACTGCCCAGCTCTGATGCCAGTGGACTTCGTACCCCAGCAGCAGTTAAACTGAGGCTGGGCAGCGAGGAGGGGAAACCGCTGCCAGCCTTGGTGCTTTCTTCCCCGCATGTTGGATTAGGTGCACGTTTGGGACAAAATGGACTATACGTGGGCTGCACACTGAACGGTGTTTCGTGCTGCGCGTTGGTGGATACCGGGTCCACGATTACGCTAATTCACGAAGGACTGCTGCCTGACGCGGACTCTGTGTGTGTTTCGGACCAAGAGACATCCGAGTGAAGGATTTCTACGGTCACGGGACAGAGGGTGGCCATGTCAGGTTTGAAAACAGTGCACGTAACCATAGACACTATTGCGCTTGAGTACCCGTTTCACTTTGGGGGAATACAAGACCACTGGATAGTGGGGCTGGATTTGTTGTGGCGCTTGGAGGCGGTTGTGGACATTGCCGGGGCAGGCGTACGGATTGGGGATTGGTCCAAGCTGCTGCCGCTGCATGAAGCGGTGCAGAGCGTTTCTCTGGCTCCACCAATCACGCAGACATGTGAACAGTCTGGGCTCCCATCTGGGGACGTAATGCATCCGGTTTTGTCACCGAATCGGCAGGCGGTGGACCAGCTGTTTGAGTGGAGCTGTGCAGGCTTAAGCAGCGGACAGAGACAGAAACCGCGCCAGCTCTTAGACTGTTTTATGGACATTTTTGCAGCCGATGAGAGAGACTGCATGCATACCAAACTGGTGCAGCATCACATAGACACTGGGGATGCACAACCTGTTCGGCTGTGTCCGCATCGGTTGCCGCTAGCCAAGCGCACTCTGGCAGAGCAAAAGGTACGGGAAATGCTGGAGGCAGGGGTGATTGAACCTTCTGACAGTCCTTGGTCTGCTCCGGTGGTCCTGGTGAAGAAAAAGGACGATTCATGGCGGTTCTGCGTGGATTACCGGCGGTTGAACACGGTGACGCGGAAGGACTCGTATCCACTTCCTCGTATTGGCGAGGCCTTGGATTGTGTGTCCGGCTCTTCCTGGTTCAGCTTGCTGGACCTCCGAATTAGCCCCAGAGGCATGGACGAAGATGGCGTTTACTATTGGACAGGGTTT
Source organism: Brycinus macrolepidotus (assembly GCA_037974445.1). Taxonomy (NCBI): domain Eukaryota; kingdom Metazoa; phylum Chordata; class Actinopteri; order Characiformes; family Alestidae; genus Brycinus; species Brycinus macrolepidotus. Next base: position 1,938 of record JBBPCZ010121073.1, on the reverse strand, counting down.
ATGGCAATTCTGAGTCATGCCATTCGGATTATGCAACACGCTGGCCACTTTCGAGTGGCTTATGGAAAAAGTGCTTGGAAATATTCCACACTCGCGCTGTGTGGTTTACCTCGATGCTCTCTTGGTACACGCGAGAGACTTTGAGACTGAACTGGTGCCATCTGTTCCGCCGTGAAACCGCGTTTCTGGGGCATGTGATTAACGAGAGAGGGGTAGCCACTGACCCAGCAAAGATCACCGCGGTAAGAGACTGGCCCGTGCCCGCTAATGTCCGTCAGCTCCAGAGCTTCTTAGGTTTAGCGTCATACTACCGGCGTTTTGTAAAAGCACGCGTTTGTTTCGCTGAAGACCGCATTAATCTCTGCACCTGTACTGGATTATGTGGACCTCCAGCGGACTTTTGTATTGGATACTGACGTGAGCGATGTCGGACTTGAGGCCGTGTTGTCTCAGGAGGGGGTGCATGTCAGAGCGCAGTGACTACGGCTGCTGTTCTGGTGGACGTGATGTTTTCCCGTTTTGGAGTTCCGGAGGAGCTGCACAGTGACCAGGGCCGGAACTTCAAGGCGGAAGTGTTCAGGGAGGTCTGTGCCTGTTTGGGGGTGCAGAAGACCCACACGACACCCGCAGAGTGACGGTCTGGTGAAGTGTTTCAACCGACCCTTGCCACGCAGCTCACCATGCTGACCAGCTGACACCAGAGAGACTGGGATTGCCACCTGCTGTGGTCGTACCGCTCAGCAGTCCAGGAGTCAACACAGTCCACCCCGGCGGCGCTGATGTTCGGGAGGGAGCTGAGGACACCTGTGGACTTGGTGTTCGGTCCTCCGCCTGAGCCAGAGGTGCCAGGTAAGGTTTGGAGTACCTGTACCACCTGCGTGAGAGGCTGCGGGTGGTGCATGGGCTCACCCACCAGGCGCTGGCGGAGGCTGGCTCCAAACAGCGGCGGGCATATGATGTGCACTCTAGGGGCAGGGCTTTCACCTAAGCTCATGTCCTACTGGGAAGTCCCCTGCCTTGTTTTGGAAAAACTTTCAGAGGTGACTTATTGGGTGCGGCTGAGCAGAAGGGCGAGGGTGGTGGTGCCCCACCAGGACCGTCTTGCGCCTTACCAGCCTTTGGGCACGACTCAGGTGGGGGAGCAGGGTGAGGACGAGCCCCAGCCCCCTGTTTGTTCTCCTCCTGCTGTTGAAAGTGCCGGAGGCCAGCCACGGAGGCAGCGCCTGCGGCCTCGGCACCTCACAGACTTTGTTTTGGATTAAGTGTCTGGGAGCATCTACAGCTTAGGTGGGGGCAGTGTAACAGAGTTGGGATAGGGGTGTGTGGCTCCCAGCATGCACTGCTCCTGCAGGGTTTTTGTTCGGGTTGTTTGGGTCTGTTTTAGGGGTTACATTTGTTATTGTTAAAGTTCTTTGTGTTTTCTGTTATGGGGAAAGTTTAGAATAATTTTAGCTAGTTTTATTTAATGTGTGAAATCTACCGTCGGCGAAGTGCCGTGGTGTTTGGGTGCCTTAGGGCAGGATTCAGCCGGATTCAAGGATTCAAGCTTGGCTTGTGTTGAGACTTCATTCTTTCATGTCACTTGCTCTGCTCTGTTTAAAAATAAAGCTAGGAGGTTCTCTCCACTTGAGTTCACTTCTCTTGTGTCGTCTCCATTCCCTGCAATTGACGAATAAAAACAGAATCGTCACAATATATTGAAAGACATAATGGCAATACACCTTTGACAGAAAAACAACCAAAAAAGCAGACTAGGAGATGTCTTTCCTAGAAACCATAGAGGTGATTCTGGAGAGCGAGGAGGAAGTGACCTGGGGTCTCATTTATAAAACTTTGCGTAGAACTCATACTAAAAGTGTATGTACGATCAAAAGACGAAAATGACGTACGCAAAGAAAAAGTCAGATTTATAAAAACGTGCGCACGCACACCTGCAAG
>JBBPCZ010121071.1:0-10009 GCA_037974445.1 Brycinus macrolepidotus | reverse complement strand
ACACACATACACACACACACACACACACACACACACACACACACACACACACACACACACACACACACACACACACTTGTTTTATGTAATTTCAGGACATGGTGTCATATGACAAATGTATTATATCGCAGAAAAAAAATGAAAAGGAATAAAGGTAGTTGGAAACTCCTCATTTCAAGTTTACATCCTGAACGTCCACATAAGGTAAAGGCAGGAAAAACTGCAAAATCAGGTACCTTTATGTAATAATACTCCCCTATGTATTGTATGTAGCATCTATGTGTAGTAACAATATGTCAATGTATACATATATACATATGCATATACATATATACATATACATACATATATATATTCTACACGTAGTAGCAGCAGCAGCAGCAGTAATAGTAGTATTAGTAGTAATAATAATAATAGTAATAATAATAATAATAGTATGTACCATATTATATACAGTATCTACTAATAAAATTTCATATGCAGTATTATAGGCAAAAATGTGAAATGATATTTTGTTGATTTTCTATATGTAAATAAGAGCACATTCTCTGCAGAGAACACATTAAATATGGAATCATTAAAAATAATACATTTTATATTTACTTGCTGAGTTAAACCCATATGTACACACACACACACACACACACATCTTTATCCCTCTTCATTCCTAAACACACACACACACACACACACACACACACACACACATGTAAACACAAACACAGGGGGCATACTATTATTGCATAGAAGTACTGTATACACACGTACACAATCCTCTTTTATATATTAAATATACATATATTATACATACATATATCTCTATTTTATATATACACAAGTATCTATATGTAATCATACATTATGCAACAGTCTGCTTGAGAAGCACTGTACCACAAAAAATAGACATAAAGACATATGGTAACAGTACATTTTCTCCAAAACCCTCAAAAGCACAAAAACACATCCTCACAGGTGGGGAGGTAGGAGTGTGACCGTGTAAGGTCAAAAAGATTGTTCTGTACTTTGCTGAAGAGAGGAGGGCTTGTAGTGCTCATTCACCTCACTAATGAGTCAGAAACGTTCTGAGGCTGCCGAGCCCTCGCTGACGTTATGATGAACCTGGGACAAAATCTTTACACTCAAAGGGCCAGCTTTAAAAAATCTGATCCAGCCAGCACGGTGTTAGCATTCTGCTGGAGAAAGGGAGACGGCTATTTCCTTGACAGGATGCCATGGACTACCCCCTTATCTGCTATGGGACGTGATGAAATCCTGACTTAATCCCTGTTCTGCTGATTAGGCAGAACCAGCTTATTTAAGGACAACTGTATCGCCATGCCACTCTCCTGGTCTAACAGCACTCCTCAGAGTGCCGGAGCCTCTATTTTGGGTCTTGAAGGGTCCATTTCATGGGAAAGTATATTTCTCTTGAATCAAAGTTCACTGTTAATGTTTCAAAACATGCACTTTATTCCCTGTGGAGCTGCAAAAACAGTCTGTTTTGAATTAGTTTTTGTGGCATCATACACTTCCCTACTTTTACATGTTACCTGCTTACAAGGCAGCCAAATTGACACACGTTTTTAAAGGGACAGTTACAACGAAAGGACATGAAGGGAGTTGTGTGAAGACAAACGTCCTGAGTGGACCTTGAGAAAAAAATTCATGATACGGCCTCCCCAAATACAGAGCTACATACACTGTTAATATCCATTCTCTCGGCTCAGCTCAATATCTTTCCCTTTTCCTCTCCCTCCTAAAGAGCAAATACTTTCTCCATCCCACAATGTTTGTTGGTGGACGGTATCCAGGAGATATGGGACTAGCGGACAATCAAAACGCAGAAGCTGCTATCAGCAAGTAGCAAGCCCAGCGCCAGCAGGGTTCAGTGTAAGGCATGTACTACACGCTGGTGTGTTTGCCCACGGTGTTGACTCTCTACTGGCTGAGCCTTTTGCTCAAACCTCTCCAAGATTACACTCAAAGGTAAGAGCCTGCCAGCAGGTAAAGGCAGAAGAGTGATGGGTATGTTCGTGTCCATGCAAACAAGAGCTCTTGAAAAAGACACTTAAACAAGGTCTGTGCATAAATTCACCCATCGTAGTAAATATGCATGCAAATTCAAAACACGTGGGTCCACATGAGTGGAAATCCATTTTTTTCTACATGTTTTTAAATGAAAGGAGAGCGTAAGCAATGTTAAAGTCTCCCTTCCCAGTCCTCATGGTCCATTAATGGAAATTAAGCTGGACAAACAGCCCATTTTGAATTTACTGGTTTTAAGATGTCACAAAAACCAATAAAATGTACATGTCTCTGGCCAATCGGCCTATAGTGGATCAGCCCCACCCATTCACATAGAAGGGGAGCCATTCAGAACAGAGCTAATTTTCAGATAACAGTCTTCGAGGCACAGGAACACAATCTGTCTAATTCCATTGGCTGAAGAGGGGTTGGGAAATGGTCATGTAAACATGTATTATGATTGTTTTTGGTACATAAAACCACATGAGTATCAAATGTGGTCGATTAGCCAAGCAATGGAAGCTTACAGCCACCATCAGAATCCACATAAGCAAGTCTATCTAACACGCTTAGCACAATGCTAGCCTAGATGGTAAAAGCTATTACTTAATAGCTACAATAGCCTTGTAGCACCAATGCAAAACTAAAGAAGAACAATTCAGATCCCAAACATATCTTAGCTGACCAGAGGCAAGGGGGTAAACTGCAAATCAGATTTTTGGCCGAACTAAAAATATGAGTGTGTGCCTGTGTGTGAGGGCCTGTGCGGTTCACAGAGGTGCATTAGATCAGTCTCTGTGGTGTGGGCTGTGACAGCTCTCTCCGCTCTCTCTACCGCTCAAGGTAAACACTCCCCGTCCTCTCCTAGGCTGCTGATGGGTGCCTGGCCCCAGCGCGATGGATGGCCGGGGTAATATTTTAGCGCCACCGCCCTCATCAATCCTGCACTGTTTGGAAAGGCGGAGCATTAGCCGCTGCCGGTGCGAAGCCTGGCCGTAAACACTGGGAGCCCAGCGCCGCCTCCAGCCGGGGTCACCGCTGCTGCTGCCCGTAAACACCCAGGCCTGATAAAATCGCCGCCGGCCTCCGCAGCTGGGATAGCTCCAGAGCGGACGGAGAGGAAGACCTCCGACAGATCCTCGCCCTGACCAAACCAAACCAAACCAGGTCTCTGCCTTTGTTGGCCGCCTCGTCTGTACTTCAAACAGGCACCCGCAGCCTAGGTCACCGTGAAGTTCAAAGGAACCAAGAGGAAAGCAGACTGCGGCCCGTTCAATAATTCAATGAGCCGAGGCCACATATATATTCCCATCAAGAAGAGTGACAGCTGAGCCGTGGCTGCAGTTCAGACGCAGAAAATGAAACATGAGAGTTCAGGAGTGGTACAATTGTCCATGAAGGTTGTTATTCGCTGGGAGTTTCAATCTTAAATGATGCTGTAGACGTGCATGGCCGGGGGTCCAGAGACAACCATCGGTTCATTTCTCTCTCCTGTTGATCCACAGCAAATGCTAGCCAATGCAGGCCATCTGTCAGCTAGTATAAACAAAACTGGTTCAGTCTAGGGACAGGCACAAGTGGATTCACCAAGTACTGGTCATGTACCTACCAACCCAAGCTAGCCTTTTATATTAAAATCCCATTTTTAAAAATCACAAAAACTGCTCTTTTAATTATATCAGACATTCAGCATCAAGCCTCAAATCTGAAAAAAAAAAAATGGATATGTCCGTCTTCTTGGTCAAAAAAAAGTTAATGGGACGTTATTTTATTAGCATTTAATATTAGTCAGTCCCCAAATCGCACAGTCTTATCTGTGAGAGTTATAACTGTATCCAATGTTGGGCAGTGTCGCTGTCTACAACAAAAAAATCTAGCAGGTTGTGGCCAAGAACTGCCTAGTTTGACAAGAAAGGGCTTTCCGAATCATACAAATCAAGCAATCGCAGGCCACTGACTGGCTGTTAGGGGTGAGCAATTGCCAAAATGGTGCATAAACACACCCATGTGAAACAAAGCAGTAATATTTCGTCGTGCCATGTTGTGTCAGCGTAGATGGATAGAATGCCATTATCTTTTTTTTTTTTTTAAATCCAGTGATCACATTTTGTTCTGAAAGCTCACTGCTGTCATGTTGTGCAAAGAAGCCAACTGTTTGCTAGTAGAGACTAAAAGTAGATAGCATTCAGCTAAACCAAAGCAGACTGACTTCAGGTGAAATGAGGGAAATGGCAAAGCCACTACTGATCTACTTGATGACAATGAGCACAAATTGGCAATGAATATCAATGAGGGAAAACTGAGTAAAAATCTATGAAGTTAATGAAATAAATCAGTCACACATTCACTCACGCTAACAAACATGACTCCAGAAACATGTGAACATAATGCTGCCATTCTTTCTGCCCTAAGCAAAAGCCAACTAGTCATAGTTGGGTGGAAGGAAATCATTTACAAAGTGCAGTGACTCCCCAGTGCCTCCCCAGTGCCTCCCCAGTGCCTCACTATTTCATCATGGAGGCACGTAGGCTTTTCCTTCACGTAGTGTGAACGTGTGAGGGGATAAGTGCAGCCGCATGGTCTCCACACATAAGAGTGACCCCGAGGAGGGCATGGAGTATTCGTCATGAAGACAAGCCTTTTAGTGAGGAGCCCTTCACATAAACACAGTCCCTTCACATTTCCACTCAACCTGGGCCTCAGGAATCCACTTAAGGCTACACTCTCTTTTTTTGCCCTCCTATTTACCCTCTGAGCTCCTACTAGTGGTCAGTTCATGGTTGGAAGAAAGTCAAAGACTGGTTTGGCCATTTGTACAAGGAGTTTGGGACATTTGGTTGAGTGTGAAAGCTGCTTTAGAGCCCATGTCGTCGAGAAAAACTGGCTGGTTCACCTAAAACCAGTGGCTGGAGGACTATCTACTCTCAGTGCTATGCGTAAAATAGCATGATTGGCTCAATTTGTCATGTTACCTTCTGTTTCAAGTTCCTTATTTATATAGGGTAATACTTGTTTGGCTGTCGATCTGTAGTGCAACTTTGACAACTCACCATGATTTTTTCTGTCAACAAATGTATAATTCCTAATTAACTTAAATTTTCTTTAAGTACATGCTGAGTGCTAGGGGTTTTAACATCCAGGTCTGACAGGCTAAAAATCTTCTTAATGAGAGCTGATCCCGGGGTGTCGCTATAAATGCTGGGCCCTATGAAAGAATATAATATTAGGCTTTTTATACGGCCCCTCCATCAGTGCTCGGCCCTCGGAATTGTCCCAATTCCCCCCCAGAAAACCCACCCACCCCTTACGGTGTCCTGACTGGTCCAAAAAACAAGAGATGCACCAACTGTGTTCTACCAACTGTTAAAACATACCTATAAAAATGAGTCCCTCCCCCAAACCGTCCTGCATGTGGATGCAAGTACAGCACTCACCGGCGGCGCAGGTCCTCTGCAACTGTGGCACGGCAGCTAAATAAGTAAGCCCTGAGAGACTGGAGCTGCTGCCGCAGTTTGAGCACGGCGGCCAGGGGTTCCGAATGCTCATACAGGCATGGGTTCAACTGTTGAACGTCCAACAAGGGCTCTTCGTATATGAACTCCAGGAACTCCTTCGCTTGTTTGGACACCTGACCCAAAAGGACAGTTACATCAGCTTGTGTTAGCTTAAATATTTTACAAATCTTTCAAGAAAGGGCTTATCTTGATGAGAAGGTAACATGTACGGTTAAAGATGGGAGGGTGCTTTGGAAAGCTGGAGCTGCTATCAAATTTTAAAATTACACTATGGCGTGTACTTGGAGTTTGCTTATTTTGATTGTGAAGACAATATATATATATATTTTTTTTTTTACATTTTTTTATCCAATTTAGTTGTGTTCAATTCCCAATCCTATAAGGATAGCATCCTGGGATTAAATAATCCCACAGGGACAGACATTTACTATACAATGGTTGTTGATTAAAGCTTACATGCTCGTGCATGAAGAACAGACTCACCCTCGCATCTCCACGCACCCTGTTGTGTTTGTACCTTATGTTTGTTCGTGTCCCAGTTATGCAGTAGTCGAGCAGGAATAAGGAAGAGGTTGTCCTGGTGGCAGTTCTGGCAATAGTACCATCCACTGTAGCAGCACACCTTGGCCTTGCCTCGTGACAAACCAACCGGCCTTTGACATCCTGAAGGGGAATTAAAACGAGAGAGAAAGGAATGAGACATCCACATATCTTTACATACTCCCAAGCTTCTTGGGCATTCCAGACTCGAGGATCTCCATAGCATTGTTTCCCTCTTCTGGTCTTGGAGTCCCCCTGGCCTGCACATTCGAGTATTTTTCTGCTCCAACACACCCACTGGCTTAATTAGAAAATTAGTTGGATCTGGTGTGTTACGAGCACTAAAATGTGCAGCGCAGGGAGGCTCCAGGACCAGGGGTTTCTCGAAATCTGATAACAGTCTTGGAAATCGGAGTATACTGTTTACACAGCCACTTGTTATAGCAGACGACTGCAGGAATCTGATAATGATCCTATCATTGAACGAAAACAAAGGAAAAATGGGCTTTCAAAAATATCCAGATATCTGGACAGGGTCTAATGGTGCCCCTCAACAAAAAGACACAAATAAAAAAAATAAATAAAAAAAAATCAAGGTCAGAACCTGAACAGATAAAGACCCTCGTTAGGCACAGCAAAAGCGGCCAGGGGCCAGGGTCGGTGTCTACTGATGTGCATGCGGCCTGGAGAGCAGATAATGATTAATAAGGGGTGTCCATGTTAATATAAAGCTAGGTGCTCAGTGTTAATGTGTCAGGGTTTATGGTGTGAACCTTGGTCACATTGGGCTTAGCAATGATTCCAGGTGTATGGCCTTCAAGATAAAAATGAGCTTTGAGTCTTTCAAGATCCCTCCATCGCTGATAAAACACACACAAATTGTGCACCCAGCCACAATAAAGGGTACCTGAATGCCTGAAGAGTGTCAAATGCGTACAACAAGGAGAACCTGGGCCTATTCAGTAAAAACTGATATCCCCAAAGCGTGCTTTGCTTTGTCTCCACCACTTCTTTCTTGTCCGTGTTTTCTTCTCTTGGTGCCTACAAGCGAGAGACTCATCCCAAAGGAACCAAAACAGGTGATTGTGAGTCTGGCAGGTGTCCCTTATCCAAGCCATCTGTGAGAGCCTGGCTGGGGACAGTGTGGAAGAAGAAAAGAGGAGTGAATGAAAAGGCAGGAGGGCTGAGCTCACACGGACGGACACGGGCTTGCAGCATTCTCGGTGGAGCGTGCCGCCGGCTCCCTACTTCACAGGCGGAAGAAGAGACGGGGAGGAGATGGGAGATAAGATGCGGGCAAGAAACACACGACGGAAAACAGTCTCCAAAGAGGGAGGCCCTCCGCTATCAGTGAGGAATATCTGCATGAGGAGGAGCCGGTGAAAGAAAATCAAACAAGTGGCTGATTACAGCGCGTGCTGTAGGTCCGGTTGTGACAAGCTGTTAGAGAGTAAAAATAAAGGAGGTATGCAGAAAAGGTCACACTTCACTGCAGGAACGGAAGGCTTGAGGTGAAACTTTCATGCAATTCATCACAGCTTCTAAGTCAAACTAAGTGTAAAATGACCATTTGTCATACGTGAACACACCACAGCACACAGTGTGAACAGCACGAAATTCTTCCTCTGCATTTAACCCATATAACCCATTTAACCCATTCACCAAGTGAAGCAGCGGGCAGCCAGGAACACAGCGCCCGGGGAGCAGTGTGTGGGGAAGGTCCCTTGCTCAAGGGTACCTCAGTGGTGCCACTAGCAGTCCTGGGATTCGAACCCACTACCTTCTGATCACAGGGCCAACTCCCTAACCACTAGGCCACCAGCTCCCTAACCACTAGGCCATTCCTGTCTAAGCGTTGGCTCCATCGTCTGGAGATCACAAGTTCGATCCCCAGTGGTGCTGCAGCCATCCATCCCTGCAAGTCCAAGAGATCAAAACTGGCCTCTCTCCCCATCCCCATCTGTGATGCTAGCCAGCATGAGTGTGTGTTAGCTAACTATATAGATTTAGCAGTTAGCATTTTCCAAAAGCTGTCCATTCGAAAAAGACATGCTGGAGCCTTCACCCTCCCAGTGCTGGTGGCATCGTGGGATTGGGGGACTCCTAGCTGATGGGTAGAATTGAAAATGTTTAGGGAAAAACTAGAAAAAAGGGGGAAAAACTTGCATTTGTATTCCAAATTAGCAAAGTTATTCCAAAAAATATTCTTTGTTTTATATTATTTTCGACTGAAATGAAAGTGCTCACATGATTTCATCACAAGCATTTTGATTGCCTGTTTTTCTTGATACTTCAAAGTTTGCAAGTTCCAGACAAGGGTTGAGTTGTTTGCATTACGCAATGTAAGGGAAATGTTGTTTTGTGTAGGTTTAAAGCTACTAAAGCGTCAGCACATAAATTCCACAGTAGTCTCAGCCTTTTGCTTGCCACAACTGTTGGGAGGTTGTCATTCATGTTCTGACTGGGTATTTGCGCTGATATTAATCTGTCCAATGAGCAAAAGTTTTGTCTTTGGAGCAAAATTTGTAGTCACCAGTTTGAAAAACATGTGTGAAGTTCATGCCATCACATCTTTAATAGATATTCAGGAGGTTTCTTTGAAGCATTTAGAACGTAGTTTGTTCGTCTGGTTTGTTTCCCCATGGGTGTGTTTTTGTTGTAGAGCCATTTTGAAAATGTCCCTATATGTCAAAACAAAAAAATACAACAGTCTGGTTATTTTGCATGTCAGTTAGAGGGTCCTTCCGCTCAAAGTAGGTGATTCTATGTCATGTTAAGCAAAGAAATACACAAACTAAGGTTTGTTGCATATTCACTGGACACACTATTGCAATTAGAAAAGGATTTATGACAGTAAAAACAGCAACTGGATTATTAAACTGTAAATGCCATCCAAAATAACCCTGACCAACACCACCCCACTTTTTTTTCCCCTTTTTCACCTCTCTATTCATTCCTCCCCATCTCCAGGCCAATACGTAATGGGTTGTTCTAGCTGAGGCTGAAAGCTAGCATCATACTCTGCACTTCGCTGCCAATGTAAACCTGAGGTTTCCAGGGGCAGGGACCCCAGACTATAAAAAGGCAGCGCTGGTGTCCCCCTCCTTTCGCTCCACCGCTGATGGGTGGCTGATAGTAGGGCCGAGCCGCAGGCCGCACAGCGGGGTGTCGTGTGTCACGGCTGCCCTGTAATCAGAGTACATGTGCAGCATGAACCCACAAATACCACCCCACTCCAAAAATAGCACATCGCAGTACCGCTTTCTTCATATCCACTTGTTGGGCAAACTATTATTAAGAAAGATTTTGCCTAAGGCATGGGCTCCGCTGCATAATGTAAACAGAAAAATCTGAAGGGTGTTTAACCCTTAGAGGTCTGTCAGCAATAATAAAAGCATCAGTTCAGTTCTTTACTTCTCACTTCTATCAACAACAAACGGTCAAATTCTGTCGATTCAACTTTTGTGTTTGTAGGTTATGATGATTTGAATTTTATGAAAAGTCATTTTGGAACAGAAAAAAGTCAGAATCTGTTGATACAAAATACGTCGAATTTATGTCATGTAATTCATCATGTCATGTCATTAGCAGCTTGCCTATGTTATACTTACGCTGCATTTATACATGAAAAGACAATAATAAATGTAGGCTTTAATCAGTTTTGGGCACGACTGATATATCGGCCAGCACTGATTTAGTGCAAATATCAGTATTTTAAGCAATGTTTGTGTATAAATACACACAGTACTGTGCAAAAGTCCTGAACCTCCTGTCATTTCTTCATATTTTGCTTGTATTTGAATGTGGTCTTGAGGAACAGTTCTCCAGGCTTCCTGAAGGACTTTCAAAGACTTTTCAGTCCAGTCCCTGAACCTGACCAGTTTCAGAGGAATGTTTCTGTTTGTTAAGACACACAGTGACCTACGTAT
>JBBPCZ010121069.1:0-10010 GCA_037974445.1 Brycinus macrolepidotus | reverse complement strand
TACTCTTCACACACACTGTCTGATAAAGGGTCTGATCACACACTCCACTCTTCACACACACTGTCTGATAAAGGGTCTGATCACACCATCTGGGTTCATGCTTTTGGCCACTACTGTATGTCAGCTTTTGTCAGTTGTCATGAGAAGACTTATGTGTTTCTCAGCCTTTTTAGCTCTGGTTTTCAGTGAAGTGTTAGCATATGTGCTATAGTGTGCCATAATTGTCTGCTGATGCTAAATGACTGCTGTTGGTCATAAAGGTCAGCTGAGCTGCTTGTGGTTTTCGAGTTCAGTCTTCAAAGTCTCACATATAAACATGGAAGTCAAGGTTTTTGCCATCTGTTATCACAACAGAGCTGCAGGACAAGGTGCCGGCGACAAGACGGAGCACCACGGCGCCGCTGGGAACCCGAACGGGAAGTTAAGTGTAAAGCGTGGCGTAGCTGGCAATGCATCAACACATGTGATGAGCTGCCTTTCATCATTCACACACTCACTGTTGAAAGAGATGTTTGCGAAATAAGGCCCAAGACGTGACAGACATGAGGGTTTTCTCACATACACATCAGAGCTGGAGAGAAGCTGCCAGCGCGGAGGGAAACATCACAGCGTATGACTTTTCCAGTTTTAGTGATGGATGTGTTCTGTGTGAATAATGCACAGTCAAAACCCAGGCATCGACTTTACTGGCACCTTTTGGGATCATCTGAGAAAAGGTGTCCATATTCAGTGAGAACGATGATACAAAGGAGTCTTTGTAGCAGATCTGTAGTCATAACTATTGGGGTTGGGTCGCAGTCAAGACTGAGTCCAAAGAGATGCGAGTTCAAGTCAAGATTGAGCCTAAAGAAGCACGAGTCTAAGTCAAACCCGAGCCCAAAGAGATTCAAGTTGAAGTCAAGATTGAGCCAAAAGAGATGTAAGTCCAAGTCAAGACAGATTCCAGAGAGATTCGAATTCAAGTCAAGATCAAACCAAAAGAGATTTCAGTCCAAGTAGAGACAGAGTCCAAAGAAGTTCACGTCCAGGTCAAGTCCAAGTCCATTCCGAATCTTTCTAGTAGAGCTGTAGCAAACTGTGTGCAAGTCAAAGTCAAGACCAAGTCCAAAGAGATTTGTGTTCAAGTGAAGACCAAGTTCAAAGAGGTTCAAGTCCAAGTCCAGTCTGAATCTTTGTAGTAGAACTGTAGAAAAGACCACCCTTGTTGAGACCAAATCCAAGTTAAGACCAAGTCTTAAGAGATGCTACTCCAAGTCAATACTGAGTTCATAGAGGTTCGATTCCAAGGCACAACAGAATCCAAAGAGGATCCAACCCAAGTCCATTCTGAATCTTTGTAGTAGAACTGTAGCGAATACCAACATTTCCAACACATCAGCTTTAACATTAAAATTGTGCTTTAATGTTGTAACTGTTTCGTGTAGGTCATGTAGTTTCAGAACAAGCTTTATAGAATATCAGGTGATATTTTGTGTATATGGAGACACCACAAAAGGAATATATAAACTATGACTTTACATAAACTATTTTATAAACAATTATATTTTAAAATATGATAAGATGAAAACATAAAACTTTTCAAAAGTGTTTTTTGCTTTGTTTTGTTCTCCCAGCTGAGTATGACAAAGTGGGAAAGCTGGAGGCTGTTTATTTATTTATTTATTTATTTATTTTCCTGCAGACACGGTGAGAATTGCCTCGTTGCAGCCTTCGTCATGTTGCCAGGATCTATTTAAGTCTTTACTATAAATGTTGTTTGGAAGGAAACTGTCATGTGTCTCTTCCTCTCCCTTCCTTTCCTCCTTCATACGTTCAGAAAAAAAACTGACATGAGTTGGCACCAAAGTGTTCGTGTGAATAAAATGGATTTTAAACTCTAAATGGCCAGGCAATCATGATAAAACTGGAGCATACACAAGGTTTTCATAACAATACCCATTCGATTCAGTGTGTTATTCATTTATAAAATATTTATGAATAAAACGCAAATTTGTTGTTTACAATCTGCCTACATTTGATTGGATATGTCAAGTTCAGCAGGTATTTGTCTTTTCAACCTTATGTGTAGTACACAGAGAAACAACACAATGTTCCTCCAGGACCACAGCATTCCTCCAGAACCACAACGTTCCTCCAAAGCTACAATGTTTTGCCAGAACCACAGTGTTCCTCCAGAACCACAACATTCTGCTAGAACCACAATACTCTGCCAGGACCACAACGTACCTCCAAGGCCACAATGTTCTTACTGGACCACAATGTTCCTCCAGGAGCACAGCGTTCTGACAGGACCACAACATTCCTACAGAAACACGATGTTTCTCCAAGACCACAACATTCCACCAAGACCACAACCTTCCTTCAGAACCAGAATGTTCCTCCAAGACCACAATGTTTCCCCAGGATCACAACATTCCTCCAAAACCAAAATGTTCCTCCATTCCACCAGAACCAGAACACTCCTCAAGGACCAAAATGTTCTGCCAGGACCCCAGCGTTCTTCCGGGACCAAATTGTTCCTCAAGGACCATAATGTTCTTCCAGGATCAGAACATTCCCCCAAGACCACAGCATTCTTACTGGACCACAATGTTCCTCCACAAAGAACATAAATAGAAACAACATAACACTTCACAAGTGCAGGACAGGACTACACAGAGTGCAAAAAGAGAGAGAGTGCAAGAAAACACAGGCGCATCAGTACAGCATTCCAGGAAAAAGACTGTTTTCAAGCAGCAGAGACATTAAGTGAACAAAAACACAAAGACTGAAGTAAATTGCCATCAAATGTAGCCACCAGTAGCAGCAGCAGGATAGAGAATGTGTAGTATAGAATAAATTAAGGGTATTTACAGTGGCAGTCGGGGTGTCTATTTTTGCTCAGCAAGGTATCACTTGAAATTGGCTCTGCAATGACTGTAACCAAAATCACTGCAATTTCTCACTGCATTGAGTGAGATCCTGAGAAAAAAACTCTCAACAATACTGATGCTATAACATATTTGTGGGTTTAGCATGAAAATATCAACTGAATTTTACATTAAAAATATCAAATGGTTAGGAAAAACCATTGTGCTGGTCATAGAAGAACGTTATACAAATATGCTGCTTGCTAACCATGTTCTATTTTATTGCTGAGATTATTAAAAATAAATAATAATTACACTATTGGTCTGTGTTACCATATACTGTTTAGTTGCTGTTGTAACAGCAGCCTCCAGCTGTGGGAAAGAGATGCTCAGCCTGCAGTGAATACAGACTCGTTTTCTATTAAACTCCCTGTGAATCTGTGCTTTATGGTCCTAACATTCCTGCAGCTCTTAATGGCCTTAAGCCGCTACGTCTCACAGGCCTGGTTCGGATGAACGAAAGCACAATGAAAAAAGGCTGCTGGGATATTTTCGGCTCCGCTGTCTTTTAAGGTGAAATCCAGACGACGGATCATCTCTGAAGACGCCGTCTCATCATAAACACACCCAGAAACCTGTTCTGACCTGAGAACAACTACTGCACCTCCTGCATAAAGTCCAGCAAACATCCAGAATGAAGTTGTAACTACATTAATATTCAGAAGTTTTGAGGGGCAGGGTTCATTTATATTAGGCAGTGAGTGAACAGTCCGAAAAATGGGCGAGTGAGAGGATCTGGTCTGATCCCACAGAAGATCTGCTGTAGAACAAACTGCTGAAGAAGTTCATGCTGCTCTGATAGGAACTGGTCAGAACATCTTGCAGCGCCCCCTGCTGCAAGATGGCGCCAGTGGCTTTGGCATGCCGTCTCTCCCGTCTTTTTTGGCCGTGGTATATTTCCTTCTCTTATGCTGTCCACATTTGTCAGCTGTACTCATATACGATCGGCAAGCTCTTCTAAGTCTCAGGCCTATTAAACTTCAATCTCTTATTCTGGGTTTTAAACGAGGATTTAGTCTGCAATTAGTCCAGAACGCTGCTGCGCGACTCCTACCAGGCTCCAGAAAACATGATCACATCACTCTGGTCCTGGCAGGTTTGCACTGGCTTCCCATCCGTTTTCGTATCGAGTTCAAGATTCTTTTACTCACTTTTAAAGCTCTATATGGATTAGCACCCAGATACCGACAGTCCAAAAAAATTCATACAGTTATATTTTATATGACAATTTAGTTGAATTTCCGTTAGTATTCACGTTACAAAATTAGTAAATTATATTTTTCTTAATAATTTAAATGAAAAATTAAAAAAAAAAAAAAGCAGAGGATATTTGCGGTTTCCGTGAACAATTATTAGTTCAGTTCTAAGAAAAAATCAGCAAACGACTGAGGCTGCAAACACATATATATATATGTATTATATATATACTGTTCTTTTGCCGTTTTTTGTTTTTGTCATTCAGATTCATTTTAAACTCTATTAGTCATGCGCCATGTCTTTGAAACCCTGTGTCACACAAACCCTCTGTGTGTCATAGTACAGTCAGAGGGAATAAAGCATGTTTTATTTTTTTTTTTGCTGTAACCGTCAGAGGCTCTGCGCCTCCACTGGGCTCCGACTCGCCGCCCGAACGGAGGAGAATATTTACCATCCTGTTCCACCTCCCTTGGCAGGAAGAGTAGGTGGATTTGGCATTTAGTCCATCAAGATAAATACCATCAGTGTGTGTTTCACGGCCCTCCGTCAGAGAGCTCCAAATTCCACGCAAATGTGGACAGTTTTAATTGCAGAGCGTGGCTCGAAAAAAACAAAAACCAAAAAAAAAAAGTGGAAAAACTCTTCCAGCGAAGCTCTGATTGATGTAACCTGTCTGCTCATCCAAAACAAATGCCCCCCGTGACTCCATCAAAAGCACAGTTTCTAATTAATTACAGGCTGCAAAAAGTGCGTTTTTCAGTCCCGACCATTCGCTTCGCCTCCTGGTTCTACAGTCTGCACACTGGAACTGCGGCTAGCGCTCACTAAGGCATTCACACTTCAGCAGGAGCCTCGAATTTAGGCCACGGTTCTAGATAACAGCGAGTCATCCAGTATCAGAAACCACATAAGCGAGTCTGTTATACATTACTGAAGCCCTTCACGTGCTCCGAGGGCGAGTGTGTGATGATACTGGCCTGTTAGCACCATGCTAATAGGAGGGGAATAGTCTTCCGTTACATGCTAGAATTAGCATTAGCATCTTAGCTCCAGTGTTAAAGCTAAAGATGCAAACTTCCCTCTCTGGATGTAAATGAGTGTCTGAGTGAGTGTGTGTGTGTGTGTGTGTGTGAGTGAGAGAGAGAGAGAATGTGTGTCTTTGTGTGACTGAGTGAATGTATTTGTGTGTGTGTGTGTGTGTGTATGAGAGTGTGTGTGTGTGTGTGTGTGTGTGTATGTCTGAGTGTTAGTGTATGTGTGTGTTTGTGTGTGTGTGTATCTGAATGACTGAGTGTGTGTGTATGAGTGTGTGTGTGTATGTCTGAGTATTAGTGTATATATGTGTGTATGTGTGTGTATGTATGTGTGTGTATGTATGTGTGTGTGTATATCTGAATGACTGTGTGTGTGTGTGTGTATCTGAATGACTGTGTGTGCGCGTGTGAGTGTGTGTATCTGAATGACTGTGTGCGTGTGTGTATTTGTGAGTGTGTGTATGCGTGTATGAGAGTGCGTGTGTGCGTATATCTGAATGATTGTGTGTGTGTGTGCGTGTGTGTGTATGTCTGAGTGTGCGTGTGTGTATGTCTGTGTGTCTGTGTGTGTGTGTGTGTGTGTGTCTGTATGTCCCTGAGGATGATAAATGGTGAGGTAATCCATTCAGACAGACTGAGTGAAGTGTGAGTGTGTGAGTGTGTGTGTGTGTGTGTGTGTGTGTGTGTGTGTGTGTCCTCTGAGATGAGATGAGCTGACCATGCGTGAACCGGACCCAGCTGGTCGGCAGGGCCCGTCTTTGGCGGGTCGGCCCGGTGAGTTCTGATCAGCGTGGACATCATGCCGGAGCGAGAGGGTCTGCAGGGGGATCAGAGGTTCCTCTGGGAGCTCAGAGCTGAAATGACTTCATCTTCTCCTCTGAAGCTTCACCTTTCAAATCTAACCCAGCAGAGCTCCAGCTTCTCCTGCTTTAGCCAACAATGCTAACGATGCTAACAGTGCATTAAAGCCAACAGTCACCAGTTAGCATTATAATAGTGATACCGTTCTTACTGGTGGCCGCTAGCTTCCATTTATTGTTTACAACATTAGCGTGTTATGGTGGTCCCTGGGCTAGACTCCTAACCCTGCATTCACCTGCAGCAGGATTCCAAAACATTCCTCTGAAACTGGTCAGGTTCAGGGACTGGACTGAAAACGAGAGTCTTTGAAAGTCCTTCAGGAAGCCTGGAGAACTGTTCCTCAAGACCACACTAAAATACAAGAAGATTTTTGGAAGCAAAATACAAAGAAATAAGGGGTGATTGACTTTTACACAGGACGGTAGATCCACATCAAACCCTTGAACTGAACTGAACTGGACTGAATTGTATTGAACTGAACACTGAATTGTATTTAACCAAACTGAATTGATCTGAACTGAACTCATTTAAACTAAGCCGAATTAAGCTGAATTAAACCGAACTGAACTGATCTGAACTGAACTGACTTGAACTAAACTGAATTGAACTAAACCAAACCACACTGAATTAAGCTGAATTAAACTGAACTGAACTAAACTGAGTTAAACTGAACTGAACATAACTGAACTGACAAACTACACTGAATTGAACTAAACCAAACTACAGTGAATTAAGCTCAATTAAACTGAACTGAACTAAACTGAATTAAACTGAATTAAACTGAACTGAACAGAACTGATATGAACTGAACTGTCTCAAACTGAACTGAACTGAACCAAACTTAACTAGACTGAATTAAGCTGAATTAAACTGAACTAAATTGAACCAAACTTAACTAGACTGAATAAACCAAACTGCACTGAATTAAGCTGAATTAAACTGAACTGAACTAAACTTAATTAAACTGAATTAAACTGCACTGAACTGAATTGATATGAACTGCACTGTCTTAAACTAAACTGAATTGAACTAAACTGAACTACACTGAATTAAGCTGAGTTAAACTGAACTGAACTGAACTACACAGAATTAAACTGAATTAAACTGAACTGGACTAAACTGAATTAAACTGAGTTGAACAGCAGGTGGTGGAGTTGGAGTTGTGATCCACACCTGCAGTCATTTCAGGTTCTGTCAGTTTTCTGAAGGTTTTAGGTTCTGGTGAGGAAGTGCTGAGGTTCTTGCCGCCCCAGTCGAGTTCGTAACGCCGGAGAGTGGGGCTGTAAATTCTGCAGCGCCGCGGAGGACGAAGCCTTAAGTTCCAACATCTCTGTTCTCACATGAACCACAGACCAACCAGACTGAGACCTTAAAGAGAAATAAATAACGGATGATGTAACGGAGGTGTAAAGGGATTCGGCACCGTCCAGAGCAGGACGGGTCCAAACAAATCCAGACGAAACTGAACTGAATTAAACTGGACACAACAGACCTGGACCGGACCGAAGGATCACAGATGTCACAGAAACAGCAATAAAGCATTTCATTCATTTTAATCCAGAATTAAAAGAGCAATTATAAAAATAATTCATCATGCAAATTCAAATCATTATTTATTTATTTTTAATGGATTTTCAAAAACAGCATCAAACACTCAAATATATCCATCGTTTAAAAACACAGTAAAGAATTCCTCATTTAAGAGCGGGATTTAAAAATCTGTTCAAATGCAAAAAGAACTGGAGCCCCAAACTAATTAAGAATACAGATTTTAATCTTGTTTTTAAAATTAAAAATTAAAAATGTAAACTTTTTCCATTTGCATTTTCCAGCCTCTTTTTCCTTTCATTATTAGTTGTTTACTGAGTTATTTTAGTGTCTCTATTTAGCCTCTTCATTTATCCTCTTCACTGGTGAAACGAGGTAAACGATGCAAATTAGCCTCCGCTTTGCATTTAACGAGCTCTCTGATTGGTTGCATGAAACCTGTGGCTAAGTAACATTGTTTCATCTCATTTCCCCACCGGAGATTTTAAAAGGACTAGTGGTAAATGGAACAGCTAATAGTAAAAGAAAAAGCGTTTGGAAAATGCAAATTTTAAAATTTTCAATTTTAAATTTTTTTTAAATACAGACGTCATCAATTCTGCTTTTAAAGATGGAACATTTGTGTAGAAATCCTGAGCTAAAGTTAAATTAAGTGAAAACTAAAATCATATTTAAATGTTTGTATGTAAAATAAACACTGTTGTGGTCTGGAGTGAAAGTGTAGAATTTGCACTTTCCACTCTGTTTCTCCACTCGCTTTGAGTGGAGAATAAAATTTATAAATGAAAATTATTTTTAATAAATGTATTATTAATAAAATGTATTTTTCTTTCCCACAACCCAGGGAGAGAGTTTCAGCTTCGCTATGAGTTAATGATTCAGTACTGAGGAGGTTTTAAATGTTTTGTGATGTTTTAGAATTAATTAAATGTATACAGTCTTGTGAGTCTCGGTTTTGTCGTCGTACGTTTTTACAAATAACTGAAAAAGCCGCAGCTCCTGCAGGTCAGAAGATTCAAGAGTGACTTTGTTAGAGTTAAAGCTGAAAATGTGGAAAATTTTGTGCTGATTGAACTGTTGGTTTAGTTTTAGGAGCTAAAATCGTATTAAATGGTTTATGCACATGCAGCTTGCGACCACTAGGGGCCGCAGCAAAAGTTAAAGCAATACATGTCCAGAAGTTTACAGGCAGCTCTTCTAAGGAGGCTTATTTAGTTTTAAAAACACTTTTTTACTGAACGTTTTGTAATCTAGATGCAAATGAAACATCCGATAGTAACTAATAATACATATATCTGAATATTTTTACAAACCAAAACTCTAACCTTTGGGCAATGTAAAATGAATTCAATTAAACATTTATTTGATGATAAAGACTCAACACACTAGATCATAAAAATCCCCCTTTTCATGGTTTATCAAAGAAAACAGCTCTGTTATGATAAAATGCTCATTCTAAGTGTAAAATTGATAGTAAATGCAGCTCTGAGCGATTCATCAGGAGCTTCTTCAGGAGAACCTTCAGAACATGGTGAGGAATGAAGGTGTGAGGTGTGCAGGTGTTCTAGAGACTGAGATGTTTTGGTTCTGAATATGGAAAAAAGCTGATTTAGAGAAGAACAGTGTGAAGAACCCAGTGGGGTCTCAGAGAACTCGTTCCATCTGTGTGAAGGTTCTCCTCAGTGCAGAGGAGATGGATCTGTTTGGGTGTTCTAGTGAGGTTCTACAGGTTCATTTCAGGTGATGCCACATGAGAGTGGGCGGGGCTTAGCCTTCATTACATGTGGTCAGTTTTGGGGAGTTTGGTTGGACCTGAAATAAACGCATCTGGTTTAGAGAAGACACAGTTTATCCAAAAATGTGAAAGAAATACTTGGCAGAACCATTTCTTTATTATTATATGTGTCAAACTGACGTGTATAATAAAGTACAGAAGCTTTTCTTCACTTGAGAATGTGTGTGTGTGGGGGGGGATGTTCAAGGACAGCCAAAACCAACATTTCCTCCATACTGGATGAGTGACGGAGTACAGAGAAGATGTCCTCGGCGCTGACTGCTCATCCAAGATGATGTATGGGGCTTTTTGAAGTCTTTTTGCAGACAAATTTACTGTATTTCAACTTAAATATTATAAAAACGTAAACCATGCTGTGCAGACCAGAGAAGCACATCAATCTACAGGCAATGAAAGAAACACATTTGAGACGGTTTAAAAGACACATCAGAACGGATCATCCAGCATCAGTACCTGACCTCACTAATGCTCTCATACAATCAAATCCTCACAGCAATGTTCCAACATCAGTAGCTGACCTCACTGATGCTCTCATACAATCTAATCCTCACAGCAATGTTCCAACATCAGTACCTGAACTTACTAACATTCTCATACAATCAAATCCTCACAGCAATGTTCCAACATCAGTACCTGACCTCACTAATACTCTCATACAATCAAATC
>JBBPCZ010121068.1:0-10010 GCA_037974445.1 Brycinus macrolepidotus | reverse complement strand
GCCTGACCTCATAAATGCTCTACAGAATGAATGGGCACAAATTCCCACAGAAACTCTAAAATCTTGTGGAAAGCCTTAAAAGAAGAGTGGAAGCTGTTGTAGCTGCAAAGGAGAGACCAACTCCATATTAAAGTCTATGTATTTGAATCCAGTGTCATTAAAGTCCCTGTTGGTGTAACAGTCAGGCGTCCCAATACTCTTGTCCATACAGTGTACCTCTTTTGGAAAGTATAACAGTAAAAAAGGTTGTATTAATCATAATATTGCATTAATATACTCTGTATTTGTAAGGCCTACTCCAAAAATGTATATCATGACAACAGAAAACTCTTGGAAGTGGTTTATAATGGTTACTGAAACAAAACCCTTCAAGCACTTTCACTGTTCAATTTTTACAGTGTATGAAAGGTTTCAAATAATAGTAGCTCTCTGTTGTCTTATTGAAAAATTCCACCATTGTTTCATTGGCAGGGCCTTTAATTAAATACCCTCTCTGACATTTATAATTATTGAAATTGCATAATACACAGGCACACATATTTGGCTGAAGTGAGGTAACTATGGATCTCAAAGGAGGGGTCAGGCACAGCTATGACACCTGTGATTGCAATCAGTGAGAATATATTCCATGAATTTTACCAGCAGCAGCTCAGAAATATGCACTCCTCTCATATTCAACTGTCAGTTACAGCAGAGAATATTATTCACAGTAATCACTATCATTTTGAAACAATTTTAAATGACAATATTCTTTTGTCTACTCTCAGAAAGAAGGCAGCATGACTCTCTAAACGGGCAGCCGTGGGTCAGCACTCTTAAATATCTAAAATGTTCAAATGTATTATCAGTAAGGCTCAGACTGCAGATTGGACTCAACCCTTAGATACCTCAGGGAATCTTTCCTATTTGTGCATTACTTGTTCTTTTCTAATATTTAAAGCCTTCAATAATGTGTATTGTATAAGTGTCTCATTTAATATGACAATATTATTTTTTATAAAATTTACTAACTGTTTGAACACAACTGATTGTAAAAAAAAACCCCAAAACATCAGTTTTTCTCATTTTTACTGTAAAACCCACAAACATACATATTAAAGCTTTTGGAAAACTTCAGCCACACACACATTAGTATTATAATAGGATATGTTGAAGGGAAGTGCCACTCCCTCCCTCACACACATCCCTTCTACCTCCCACACTCACACACACCCCTTCCACCCATCCCGACACTCACACACATGATTGGGCTTCTCGCACCATATATTTTTTTCCTGCTTTTTATGATCAGAAATAAAAATAAATATTGATATTTTGACTTTCAAATGACACTGTTTTTAAAAATCAACACATTTTTAAAGTTCCACAAACCGTAAACTTTATGTGTTTTTTTTTTTAGACTTTGGCAGCTCTGGTTCTACAAAACATATGATTACAAAACAAAGCTTCTTGTATTGTCTGAAGCTCCACTGTCGACCCAAAAACACGTGGAAACTCCAAGCACTTTTGTACAGAACTGTGTTTTAGTAGCGGTGTGCTTATGATGCGCTAGCTGTTCATCCAGATCACCTACCAACCAGAAAATGTTCCAGCAACACTAGTTTTTTTCTATATATAACTTTAAGTGTAAAAGTATTTTCTTAAAAAGTCAATCAAGCATAGATTCACATTAAATGATGACAGTATTCTTTGACCGTATGTGTGTCTTTCTCTGTAATGGCACTGTTGGTTATCTCAGACACTTCTTACAATGATGACTGAGGCTCTATCCTGTAATTTTCTAGGGGGGTAATTTGCTTGAAAACCTCCAAATGTGTCTGTTTTCTTTGCGGTGTCTGTGTCTTTGATGTGGAAATGATGTGAAAAGTAGTTATCTTGTTACAAATACTTATAACTGGGTCTGGATTTCTTCACAACAAAATGTAAAGCAGGCACACATTTCATGTCAAAAACTGCAAAAAATAAAGCCTGTTAACAATGAGGCCTGTTAGAAGCAATGCCAAGATTCGGGGCGAAGCTGTGTGCGTAGCTACCTAGTTATCTAGCAAACAGATGCTGTACTGAAATTCATGTGTTTTTCTGTCCTACTGGGAAGACCAGAAATTAGAGAAAAAAGAGTAAATGCTGTCTGACTCATCAAAATAATTGCTTGGTCTGACCAATAGTACAACATCAGAGTGAAAATGTGTTTTTTGTGAAAATAGAATGGCAGTACATAGATTTAACCCTTTAAAACCCCATCACTATAATGCCCTATTGCTTATGATTCAGTAGACTACAGCGGAGACTGGCTGGGTAGTTCTTCAGTTATAGAGGTGCGAGATAAAAGGACTTCCTGGGGGTCCTGATCGTTTAAGAGGTTCACTTATCTATGGCAGCAGAACGCTTCCTGCAACACCTGCACTTACTATCTGTTTGTCAGATTTACTTTTTCTATTAAGAGAAACTTAAGTTTAGGTGAACAGTGCAATTATAACAGGTATGCAGGTTTATAGTGGAATAAAGACAGCAATATGAGAGAGAGAGGGGGAGGGAGAAAGAGAGAGAAAGGGAGAGAGAGAGAGAGAGAAAGTGAGAGAGAGGGAGTGCGAGGGAGAGAGAGAGAGAGAAAGAAAGAGAAGGACAGAGAGAGAGAGTGAGAGAAAAAGAAAGAGAGAGAGAGAGGGAGAGAGAGAGAGAAAGAAAAAGAGAGAGGGGGGAGTGAGAGAGAGAGAGAGAAAGACAGAAAGAGAGAGAGGGGGAGTGAGAGAGACAGAGAAAGACAGAAAGAGAGAGAGAGCGAGAGAAAGAGAAAGAGAGAGAGAAGAGTCTTTTTTGCTCATTAATCTGCCATGGCTCATTGACTCTCCTGAGAGAGTTCCTTCACACCTTCTGTTTGAGCCCTTTAGACACCGACTGTGGAGGGGCTTTATAGCTGACATGTCTCAGTCAATAATCCTTGGCATGATGTTATCCGACATGAAGAGTGAAGTTAAGCTCTGTCTGGGTCATTCTTTTCAGAGAACAAACCTTGCCGCTGCTATTCATGAACCAACCCTGCATCTGAAGTCTTTAAGTAGAGGCCGATTAAAGTGCAACACAGTCCTCATTTTCCTTTTTTTAGTGAAGAGAGCACTGTTCATATCACAGACATTAGACATTAGTGTGATGAACTAAAGGGGGGAAAAAAACATCCAAAGAATTTATTTGCACATCTCAGAAGATTTCTGAACACGAGGGTGGCTCTGTCGCCAAAAGGCCGGGAGAAAGCAGAGAGCAGCGAGATCAAAGATGGCCCAGACGAGTCGATGCCCTTCATTTGTCCCTCTGTATTTGACCAACAAAAAAGCATCAAGGCTTTGAAATAGGAACAAACAGGATGTCTATCGCCGTCCCCAGTGGAAAGAATGCATCAGAGCAGCAGAATGAAGAGGCAGCCTCTGAAACAGCACAAAGGAAAGAGTAAGCGAAAAAAAAAGATGTGTTTATGTAGAATAAGGCCCCCCGTGATGATGCTGTGACGATCTTTTCAAATGTCTACCATTTGTTTCCCTCATGTCAGCGGGGCGTTAAGGTCACAAAGTCAGTTGGAATCATGCAGGAATACAAGACCTTTTGAAATCAAATGAAGGAATTGATGTGTTTCAAGGGTACATTTTTTCGGGGGAGAAGTTTTTGGACAAGTTACTAGACTTTCATCTGACTTTCATCTCCTTTCTTTGAGCCTTTACTTTCTATAAAGCTGAAAAAAGTTATTGAAGATAGCAATCTTCACAGAAACAGTCAGCATATGAGACTCTAGACTATAGATAATATCCATTAACATGGTGTTTTCAGTCTCAAATCCCAAATCTCATCGGCAAACACTCGCTACACTGACACAACTATGCCATAAACATGTCAATGGGGGAATTTTTATGCTGTGATAAGCTATCAGGACACACGTTAATATATGTCATGTGACCATCCTTGGTAATTGCCAAGACAGAAATGACAATTACTGGTAATGACTACAATATCTGATGTCATAACAGTTTACATTCCATGTCTGATGTCATAACAGTTTACAGGCTGAGCATGTTCTACCACTCTGTGGTAGAGAATGTGGTGTTTTTTGCAGCTGTGTGCTGGGGCAGGGGGTGAAGGGTGAAGGCAGGCTGAACAAGCTGATTAAAAAGGCTGGTTCTGTCCTGGGTGTCAGACTGGAGACCCTGGCAGAATTGTCCGAGAGGAGAATGCCGAAGAAGCTTCTCTGCATCATGGACAACCCCTCCCACCCCATGCACGCCTCCTTGATGGAGCACACACACCAAAAGACTCATCACCTCTAAATGCAGGACTGAACGCCACAGGAAATCTTTTCTACCTGTGGCTATAAGACTGTATAACTCCTCCCTGTTCTGTAGGAGATCTTTTCCAGTCTTTATGTCATTGTGTTCCAAATAGGATTTAATCTGTGAAATGTCTGAATGTTACTGAATGTTAATCTCATCCCCTCATCATCTGCATTCACTTTCATAAACCATTTTGCACTACTGATCTGCTGATACAGAACACTAAATCTTACACATAGCAATGTCAGTGTTACAGTTATTTTGTTACAATAATGTTCTTGTTGTGGCACTATTGTTATTATCTATTTAAAACAAAAATTCAATTGTCTTATTATTGTTTATTCTTTCTTGCACTGAGCATGCTAATGACAAAAGGATTTCTCTCTGGATTAACAAACTTCTTTCTTATCTTATCAATGATTTTTCCCCAAAAACAATATAACAAAGCCCCCCCAAAACAATCTGGTATGAACAATACATTTATGTGTCCTGACTGTATAATCGCTTTCACTGGATGTTAGTAGCAATTACATGAAGTAAGTCAACTTTCAATATGTCGAAAAATACTGACCTAGTCATGAAAAACCGGAAGGCCTGAAAGTGTTTTTAATGGGTATTAAGAGGAGAAATGTACATACTAGTCATCCCATGCATGTGCCAACATTCAGCCGTGAAATTGGAATTTTGACGTGGTCATTTGACTCCAAGAGCATTCTCAGATGTCACTGCTGTCATAAAATATAATCTCGGAACCCAGAAATTATAATACTTTCCCACAATCTATATGACACATCATATAGACTCAGAGTGCAAATCCTCTGCTTCTTGAGGCCAGTCACACATCAGTAACTCCGCGTCCTTCCATTAACAGTAAACACTCAGTGCACAATAAACAAACTGCCTTCTGAGTTCACTGAATATATCCGAAGCTCTTGGTACCCAAGAGTTGTGACACCAATACAGAGGCCATATAAAGGTTTGCAAACTTCAGGACTGTCAATACACTGAAGATGTGTGATGGCTGGTTATAATGGATTGGAGGGCTAAAGAAAAATAGCACCTATTAATAGCTCACACACTCTCCCTGCCAAAGCACTGAAACAGTGAAATGAGCTGTCTAGCTAACTGATTAGACTTAAAAATAGATGTGTATTATTACCTGACGGCTAAAGAAATGTATCCAGACATTCATTCATTTATTCATTATCTGAGCTGCTTATCCTAAGCAGGGTATCAGGAGGTGCTGCAACCTATCCCAGCACTCTTATGGTGAAAGGGAGAGAAACACCCTAGACAGGTCAATCTCAGGGCAAACACACAGACAAGCACATTCACACCTAGGGGCAATTTAGCACCTCCAATCTACCTGACGTGCATGTTTTTGGACTGTGGGAGGAAACCAGAGCAGCTGGTGTAAACCCACAAAGTCAGGGGGAGAACATGCAAAACCCTGGTCCTGGGTAAGAGTTAAAGTAAACTAAACCTTATCGTCACATGTGAAGACACTGCAGCACACAGTGTGAAGAACATGAAATTCTTTCTCTACATTTAACCCATTCACCAAGTGAAGCAGTGGGCAGCCACCGGGGAGCAGTATGTGAGGACGGTACCTTGCTCAAGGGTACATCAGTGGTGCCACTGGTTGTCCTGGGATTCGAACCAATGATCTTCCAACTGCAGGGGCAACTCCCTAACCACCAGGCCACCAGCTGCCCCAAATAAAATCAGGGGATAGCGTGAACACAGTCCCCCTGGCTTGCAATCTCCGTTCCAGTTCATCTCAAAGGTGCTGGATGGGGTTGAGGTCAGGGCTCTGTGCGGGCCAGTCAAGTTCTTCCACACTGAACTCATCCACCCATGCCTTTATGGAGTTTGCTTTGTGCACTGGGGCACAGTCATGCTGGAATAGAAAAGGTTTTTCCCCAAACTGTGTCCACAAGCTTGGAAGCATGGCGTTATCCAGAATGTCTTGGTCTGCTAAAGTATTAAGATTGTTCTTCACTGAAAGTTAGGGGCCTAGCCCAAACCCTGAAAAACAGGTGTGTCCCAATACTTTTGCCCATATAGTGTAAGTTACCCTCTAACCAAACAATTGCTTTTTATTCTTATAAAAAGTACGACTACAACATGAACTAAATGCAATATACAAAAAAGCTCTTCTCCAAATGTCTGTCAAAAGCAGTTATAAGTTCTAAATGTCTGAATACAGCTGCTGTGGTATCACCATTAGCTTGACACTAACATATACATGACATAACATATTAAATCCCATCAATTTAGCACAAATAGCACTAGCCAAAATTAGCATTACTGCAGCAGTGGAACTTGGATAAACACAAGCTTCTAATGGGCTAAATTAAAATGTTTCTGTTTAAAGTATTGTCTAGTAATATCATGCTCATAATTGGACTGTATCTGACTTTTAGTTGAATAGAAATTTAGTTGGATAGAAAGTTATTGCAATTTTTCCATTGAATTCATTTTTATTGGATTTATTTAGACTTTATATTTTAGATTGTTCTTGTCTCTGTGTGTCTGTGCAGTGATAACATAAGCAATTTCCTCCAGGATCAATAATGTTTTCTGATTCTGATTCTGATTCTAACTGTATATATATTTTACCACCCTATCTTCTTGAATTACTGCAAATCAATAATGAACTAAGTGGCCATTTCATTACATATAATGTCACAGTGCATTTGACATGGAATCACAGACTGTGTGTCTGTGTGAATCTACAGCTTGGGCTAGAAATAAATTAGTCCTGTCTCAACAAATTCTTTATTTTTTATAACTTTCTTTGTGCTCTTGTTAGAAGCAAACAGGAGTCCAAAATAATCAACTTCTATTTGTTAACAGCATGAAAAATTATGTGGATGCCAGACATTACACATTTGTATGTTGTATTTTCCTTGAAAAAGAGGGTGGGCTTAGCCCTACTAACTCAGGACTGTTCATTAATATGACATTACTGGTAAATCTCATGACAAACACAATATTTCATGTCACAACAGTTTATGTCACATGATAATTTAAAGTCGTAACACCTAACATGACAATTACCAGTCAGGGTAACATGACACTGTTTTAGATCATTGATGATATATCAGTGATGATATGTCAAAATGCTATTAGTCGCAAATAACCTTAGTTACGATCTTAGTTAAAATGCTCCTGTGGTTGCACTGAGCTAAACTGTTGTAAGCTGAAGAGCAGCCATGTCAAAATGCGTTCATGGTTATGACTTCAGTACAAAACAGACTGTTTTGTAATTTAGCTTCCAAATATGGACACAATGTAGTGAATAAGTGTATGGTCTGAAACTTTAACAGTGTTAAAGTAGTGTATCAAATACTCTTATTAAAAATATAAAATTAAGAAAATATATGATGCCTTTAAATAATGTAAAAATAAAATAAAATGAAATAAAATATAAAATAAGATAGAAAACTCAGAAAACTGTGGTTAAAAGGGGTCTGCATCCAAGCAAACCACACAGGGTGTAAAAAAAATCAAGACTGGGGGTACAACAGTGTCAACTTCATTTCCCACAAAGTCAGGCCCAAGAAGGGGTCATGGACTTGCAGGGATTCCCTCAAGAAAGAGAACTGTGTGGGCAAAGGAATGAAAAAAATCAATCAATAAAGTCAGTCCACTGTCAGAGCAGCTGGCAAAGAATGCAATGACATTCATATGATGTCTTAATAGCAGCAAGAGAGTTCAAGTCATTTCACAACAATGTTAATAGAAAAAGTGTATTATGGCAAGCAGTACATATTAAACGAACAATGAACAAAATATCGAATATCTTATTCATCAAGGGACCACTATAAAACAGATATTATTTGGGTGGTGGATCATTTTGTCTTTTCATCATTAAGTTTTTAAACTCTATAAATGACAACTGGATTTTCAAATGATGTACAATCACCCACCCGGTTAGCAAAATTTGGCATTAGCACATGCATAATTGTTATGTCACTTTTTGGGATATCTGAATATAAAATACAATATAAACAGTATACAATATTTTGGGGATACGTGAATACTATAGCAATACTAATGGCTGATTGTTACTAGTAGACTCTAGCCTAATAAACCTAGCAAAGGACACTTGACTTGCCTGATCAGTTCAGTTCACAATGAAGATCAATAGAATAGTCTTCAAACAGGTACGCACAGTGGCTTAAATTGAAATCAGGTTGTTCATGCGAGGCAAATGAGCATGAATCTGCTGCCTGTCTTCTCGCCATGGAAAAAAATGTCATCAAATAAAATCCTTTAAAAAACTTTTTACATTAATACACATTGAACGTTAAGAATGTGTTTGCCTCTCCTGTAAAGTTATTTTTTTGTCTTGCCTGAAAATTACTACTAACACTACTACAAAAATAAATAAATAAATAAATAATAATAATAGTAAAACATTGGTCTACATGACACCTTTAAAACCAGGAGTGTGGAGTGTCAAAAGCCATTGTCCTATACTTACTTCTGAAAATAAAAGACAACAAGACAGCTTGGCCCACTTGGCATCAACACCCCACTGTGCAACTGGATATTGGACTTCCTCACAGGCAGACCCCAAACAGTACGTGTTGGGTAAAAACACAACTGAGACCATCATAATGAACACTGGAGCCCCCCAGGGCTGTGTTCTGAACCCTCTGTTATTCACCTTGATGACTCAAACCACATCATCAAGTTCACAGATGACACAACAGTGGTGGGTCATATCAGCAACGATGGCCTACAGAGAAGAAGTGAACCAACTCATTGTCTGGTGTGACAATAACAACCTGTCACTGAATGTTAACAAGATATCACTGTTTATTTCAGGAGGACATGGCACATACTCCAGCTAAGATCCATGGCAATGTTGTGGAGTCAGTGAGAAGCACCAAGTACTAAGTGACCTGATTCACTTTCGCCCTTCCTGTCCTCAAAACTTTCTACAGAGGCACTATAGAGAGCATTTTGACCAGCAGCCTCTGAGTCTGGCAAAATAGCTACACCACCTCGGACCAAATGTCCTTTCAGAGAGTTAGTGAGGGCAGCAGAGAAAATCATCAGAACCTCCTTCTCGTCTATACAAGATCTACACCTGTTACACCGCCTTAGCAGAGCCACAGAGACAGTCAGAGACCCCACCCTGCCCATGGACTGACTATTCAGTCCTCTTTCCTCTGGCAAATGTTAACACAGTATGCAGTCAAAGACTGCCAGACTTAGCAGGAGCTTCCTTCCGCAAGCCATCAGACTACTCAACTCCCTCTAACTTGCCTCCCTATCAGGTCTGTTAAACTCCTGAACACACAGACTGTCTGAACACATATTCAGATACCTTCTGAAATGCTGCTATTTTTGGTGCATAAATTCAGCATTTCTCACTTTATCACTATTCATCCTTGTCACGTTTATATTTCTTGTTACATTGTGCAATAATGCAACAACTGTGAAACAACATGGAATATTTCTTATCTTAGTTTGTCTATGGGCTTATATGTATTTTTTTGTCTCCTAGACCAGTGGTTCCCAACCTGGGGTCCGCACCCCCCTTAGGGGGGCGCTAGAGATCGCAGGGGGTGCGCACAATTTTGACTGCGGTGAATCTAGCCGGTCTTCGGAAAAACGCGGTGAAGCCAGCCGCGCTTAAAGAGGCGGTGCACATATTTTAGAAGGTTTACGGTATCGATT
>JBBPCZ010121067.1:0-10010 GCA_037974445.1 Brycinus macrolepidotus | reverse complement strand
CAAGCAACTGCGCACTGAATGACTCATCAGTTTATTGAGTCTGGTCTGTCCACTGTTTTGACCACATAGATGCAACATATCCGGGTTGTAGACAGGCAAAGTTAAAAACAAAACAAAACAAACATTCTACTTCCAGCATTAGACAAAGTTTTAATTAGTTTTACTCATTAGAACAAGGGGGCACTGAATTTGCTTGAATGAAATGTAGATCATTTACACAATAATAAGATATATCACATGCATTGCACACTCACAGGTTTTGGCAATAATTGAGCTGATCCATTTGATTTTTTATATTCATATTTTTATTTATTTGGAAATGATCAAGACAATCCATTTTGAATTCAGCATCACCATGGACATATTTAAATTTGACCACTCCTTCAGCCCACAGCAGTTCACCCTAAAAGCAGGCTCTCAGGCTCAGGGTGTATACATAATTAAACAAGTGAGAATGCTCAGCTAGACTCACCTTTACCGAGTACGCTATCATGTTCATGAGGTCATTAAAGGTCAAACTGATCCAATAATCTTTTTTGAGAACTTTGACATGACTCAGTGTTTCCCCATTAGACTCATATCAGCCAAGACACTGAGTAGAGGGAGCTGGGGACAACCCAACATATTCATGTTTTTGCTAAGCAGTTTTTGAGCAAGTTACATAATTAAAAAAAAAATTAAACCTACACATCTACACAGGGCCGTGTGGAGACCTTCAGAGGCGTATGTGCTTGTCAACATTTTTGTTGATTTAGGTGGAAGAGGGTTGCGTGGTTGATCATCAAAACGTTTGGTGACCGCAGGTGACTGTAAAAAAGATTTAAACCTGAAAAGATGTACAATTTTACATTTTGGTTGGAAAAAAACTATAGCAGCAAATCCCATCAAAATCATTTTAAATTTTTACACATCCCATATCACATATAAATCCAAACAGGGGTGCCACAGCAGTCTCCAGAGTCAAATTTACAGGCTTAAACCTGCAAATCGTACATCTTTTCAGGTTTAAATTGTTTTTACATTTTGACGATCAACCACCCAACCGCAACACCAAACCCCACCCTATCCCAACAAACTCCAACCCTCTTCCACCCAAATCAACAACAATTTTGACTCGGGAGACTGCTGTGGCACCCCTGTGGGATACATTTTGTTTGGAAAAACCCTATAACAGCAAATCCCATCAAAATCAATTGACATTTTTACACATCCCATATCACATAAATATTCCACATACAATATCCTTTGATATTCCATTTGATCTATTCTATATGGCGTACTTATGTGATATGAGATATGTAAAAAAATCATTAACACAATCATTTTGTTAAAATAGGAACCAGATTTAATTGAAAACAAATTTATGTACTACCCATTTTTAGCCAGTGACATTTCTGAGTGGATTTGCCTGACTTTTCAACCATTGTGGATTCTCTAATTCTCTCATTTGCATGGGCGTAACAACAACACAGGGGTCCTACGTGCAGGATGTGTTGTATACAGAGTAGTTATTTGGGCTAATAATAAATGAATGGACATTTTCTTGTACTTGTGCAAGATCTATAAATGTGCAGAATCATTTGAAAGAGGTTTCAGAAATATTACAGTATACACATTCACTGATGGCTATTTATCAATGTATCAACAGCTGACTATTTATCAATTTGACTCCTATTCAAATGCTGCTGGCTGAGGTTAGACTCAGCTAAAGTCCCTGAGCGAGGCTTTCTGTCACAGACCAGACGGATTCATCTGCCCAAGGACATCGCGGTAAGCATTTTTTCATAGCTGCTCCTTTTGAAGAAGCTAATAGCAAATCTATTTTAAAATATCTATTTTAAAATAGCAAGATATTTTTTTGAAATATCACAATATAAGGCCATGTCTAACTGAATTCAAATCAGAGCAAACTGTTGATTCATACCAGCATATACAGATGGGTGACTATTTAAAGGAAGAACCAGTATGAGTTGCCTTAGTAAGGTATAGATAGATTCTAAGAAGATTCTAAGAAGTCCCTGAAACTGCCCTGCAGGAATGGAGCACCATTCTTCTGAAAGATATTCCTTACCCAGATGTTTTGATGAGGATGGTGGTGGTGAGGGCTGCTGGTCCAAAATCTTCCATGGTTATTCATTTGGGTTGAGATCTGAGATCTGAAAACCCAGTAGTATATGATTTCTGTCATTTTCATCCCCACTAGACCATTCACTGACCCCTTGTGACTCCTGTGGGGGCATTGTCATCTTAGAAGAGACCACTCCCATGGGAATGATCTCTTCCAATGCTGTGACCCCTCTAAGGGGACGAGTGGACCCAAATCATTGCAAAATGTATAACAGAACCACCTGATCGCCTACTATTGGGTCAAGCCTTCAGGTCTGTACCGTCCTCTTGGTGTACAGCACTTGCACTTATCCACTTGTGGAGAACATTGTGTGTCTGACCATATCACTGTTTTCATTTATCATATGGTCATTATAGTGAAGGGTTTATGCACTTTAGCCCAATAAAAATGCCCCTGATCGTGTGTTATGGTCACCTGAGGAACAGCTGCTCTTACATATCACTCTACTGCATGAGCATCACGATGGCTGTATGTTCACCACAGTCTCCAGCCCTGTTTACTGCCGTCTTTCCCATAGATCTGAATTCAGGGTCATATCAGTCACTGTTTCTATTGAAACGATGGCCAGTTAAGCAGCCTTTTGTGACTGAAGTGCCTGCCATCCCTCTTTCAAAGTCACAAATCTTTTCTGTTTGCTGTCCTGATTCAAAATCAAGGTTGGCCTGCTTAGTGTTTTTATACATGCCACAGGGGGCATCCAGGGCAGATACAACCATTCTCATTTTATGTTTTACTCATGCTTATCATCTATGTGTAACAAATAAACATCTTTGAATCCGATGTTTTTAGCGAATCATTTTTCACATGAGTGAAAAAAATTACAACACAGAAGAATATCAGATTTGGCGTGAGATTTCTTTCTTGAGCGTGAGAGCGTGAGATTGAGGCTGAATGCGTGACTGTCACGCCGGATGCGTGAGAGTTGGCAACCCTGTATTGATGGTGTTATGAGAGAGCAAATGAAGCACAGAATTACTACAGTTCTGTTCAAGGACTTTTTTGGGGACAAAGTAACAACTATGACCTCCCGTAGGCTTTCATGGGGTACAAAATGACATTACTACTGTAGCAATGAATACTAGCTGTTATGCTAATTAGTAAAAAATTACTTCATACCTATGTGAATTCATTTATGTGATGTTGCAGAGTTATTGTTATGCTTACAGTTTTCAGTCATTTTGTCCATGCAGCTGTTCAGTGGAATGCAATGGGAGATCATTTAAAGGCGACTTCCATCATCTTTGCAACTTTGCAAAACTTTGCATTATTCAGTCACTTTAGCCGGCTGAACGCCCGTGTGGACGCTTTGATTTGCTCCAATGAGCAGAAAAACGGTCGGCGTTCAGTCGGCGCTCACCTGGCGCCACGAACGCCAGAAAAACGCCTGGTTCAGACGTCCATGTGAACGAGGCCTAAGTGTGTCATTCAAGACACTCAGAGTGGATTGATGTGAAATGCCTCACTGTGGAGAAACTGACTCAGATTTCTTTAAAGTGGTGGGGAATGGAACCAGGGGTCTCGGTGACTAAAATGCAAATATACCCATTTTATTTTCTGTCCAAAACCACAAGTGGTCATGTTTTTAATTGGTTTTTGGTGTTGAAAATGGTAAAATAGTGGTATGTAAATAAATAAATAAATAAAAATAGTGATTGTTTTGTCTGTGTGTGCCCCTCCTCCACAAATTGGATTGAAAAAATATGTTAAGAGCAAAATATTATCTCAAAACAATGTCTCAGGTATCAGGCAGCATATTCATAACCATTTCGTGTACTAACATTCCATGAGGGAGCTTTCAGAGACATTAAACACTTCAGATGTCTGGTTCCATTCACCACCACAGTAAACAATTCTGACCATGAACAATAAGACTGTGAACAATAGACTGGCGTATGATACTCTGTTTAAAAGTGAACATCTAAATGATTAAATTACGCAGGTTTCCACCCGTTTTCAAGTTGCTCCTGGTCAAAATGAGGCCCACCAACTTTACAGCCAACATATCTAGTTCAGATTATTTTTCCCTGTTCTTCAATATATTCTTCCCTGTTTCGGTGGTCATCCCTATTGTGGGCTTCCCTACAAATGCCTGGCCTGTGCTCCACTGCGGACATCTTCACGGCAAACCTGGCCATGCTGGATGCTCTGTGCTGCTTGCTGCAGCCCATTGAGGTCATCGGTGCTATTTTCTCACCAAATGATCAGCTGATATTACGTTCTGTGCTTTTGAACCAGTTTGCAGGACCCCTTTTCCAGACGTGCACATGTGTGGACTGTTATATAGGGGTCCGCTATCCTATAACGTTCCTCAGATTCAAGGAGCCTAGGTTTCGCTTGACGATGTGCGCAGTCGTCTGGGCAACAACGGTCATATTTTCTATCTTTGCCTACCACATGGGCAGTAACTCCACTAGTAGTAAAGTTCTAGAATGCATGACAGGATTTCTGATTGGTGAACTGGACATCATGTTCTACTGCAACATCAAGGTTCTCCATGCTTGGATGCAATGTGGACCAGGTTGCCAGCAGGTCCACCCAGCCAAGCTCAGGGCCTACTGCACTGTGCTGACCTTGCTGATCATGGTCATGGTCCACTACATTACACCTGTGGTGAACTCTCTGATGATCTCCTACAAAGAGGTGGATTAGGGTTGCCAACCGTCCCGAATTGGCCGGGACATCCCGAAATATGAGTGATTTTGATTTGTCCCGTCCGGGACAGCTCCAGTCCCGGATTCCAATCACAGCCTCGTCGGCCACTTGCGATCGTTTAATTATGCCTTACGCACGGTATCCCTGTACAGCAGGCATGTCCAAAGTCCGGCCCGCGGGCCAATCACGGCCCTCTGTCAGATTTCATACGGCCCGCAGCGTCGGTCTTGTAATGTGTTATTTATGGCTCGCTAGCTCTGTCAGAATAAATAAAACTTTAAAAATGTAATTCCTCTTTTCACCACACGGTGGCAGCACCATTCTAAGGCCATCTGGCTCTGCATCCGAGCCGCAAACCCTCAGTATCACTCTTCTCATTAGTGTCAGCAAGTTATCTGTTCCTTGATCAATCTGAAATGGAGTGTTTTGAACGGTAACTTCTGTCACTATTAACAGTGAAAAGCCTAAAGCACACTAATGAACTTGGACTTCTGGCACTTATTTTATTAAACTCTTGAAGAAGATTTGGTAATAACTGTTGAGGTTATGTACCTGTAGATGTGACACAAACTATTACTTTCTGAAAGATCTTGTAAAAGACAATGATAACAGACCACTTTGCTTTACTTATAACTCCTGTTTAAAATGTACATGAGGCAAAGATATTTATCAAACTCATGGAAATTTAAGGAATTCTATACAGTTTGTTCAGTGTTGTCTGACTCTCCAGATATGAATGAAAGGCAGAATTGTGTTTTTAGAGTTGTCCACATCTGCCTGAGTGGCTTATATTTGGTTACATTGCCATCTGAAAAATAAAGGTAATTGTGACGATGAAAATTGTTTTATAACAGTGTGTATTTTCATGTAACTTTTGTGGTTAAAAAAATGTCATAAGGAACTATTGGCCCCCGGGCATCTTCACTTTATCAAATTTGGCCCTCTTTGCAAAACGTTTGGACACCCCTGCTGTACAGTCTCTTCTCCTCTCCCCCCCCCCCTCCCCGCATCAGCAAGTGTCCCGCATTTGGCATTGAGAAAGTTGGCAACCCTAAGGTGGATAGAATATCGCTTTTCACCATCGTCAGTTTCATGCTAGCATGCATAAGAAGTTGCCACCACCCTTTCTTCTACTTGCTCAGGGCTGGTAAAATATCCTGTGTCTTCTAAAGAAAGATTTAGGCCAGACAGGTCCAAAGTGGACAGGACTGTGGCAACAGTTCAGTCATGAAAGGGGGAGATTACGGAAAAGGTCCTTTTTGCTAAAAATGTGTGCTAATTTGCTAGGTTTGTTAATTAGCAATGTAGTGCTTCAGTCATAATAGTAAAAATAGTCATAATTATCTTTGTGATTGTTTTCTAGGCTCTTATTATTTCTTTGAATTGAACAGGCTGTTCTTGTTACTGTGCCTTTGAGAGTTATATGTAAATGAGCTTATAACTTAAGCATAAGTGGGTGGGGCAAAAGTAGCATAGTTTGAATGTGTGGATAAATATGTAAATACACTGGTTTTCATGACATCACAAATACTATGAATTCCTAATGGGTTGTAGCTTAGTGTCCATATATGGTTTATATGGTCTGGGGAATTAAATGTACATTTTGAAACTTTAAATGTATTTACATGCTACATCAACCTCATTTATTTAGGAAAAAAAAGCTAAATATGTAAGTTTTCCATGATATGGGCCTTTTAATTTCCAGTCAAAATGGCAGTTAAGTACAAGTTATTTATTTTTCAGTGTTGGAAAAAAAGGTGAATGGCACATCTAACAGAAAAGGTGCCTCAACAGCCACATGTAATACTTTTCCTTTATTACAGCTTGTTTTCTTGTCTGGATTGATTTCAATTTTTCTGCAGAAATCTGCAGGGATATTTTTTCCACGCCTCTTCCAAACTCCATAGTTCCGTCTGCTGCATTTTTTTGCTCCTCATTATCCACGTTAGTCCCAATTACAGATTTATATTCGGTCCAGAAAAGCTTCAGGTGTCCAGTTTCAGTGTTTTAGTGTTCAGTTGTCTCAGTAGCAGCTTCTTGAACAGATACACACACTTTCAGACCCACAGTGTTGAGTTGTCTTCTCAAGGAGAAGGACTGTTTTTTTTTCAGATCTGAAGTAAAAGTGGAGCTTGATTTTTTCCTCAAAGACACAAGCTTTAAGTACTGTTTGCCTGAAAGGTACACTTGATCATTTGTAGTCATGTAAATAGCGGTATATATATTCTGTGATATTCTTTGTGGGCATATTTGTATAATTTTTTTTTTTTTTTGTAGTTTTTTATTTTGTGTTTTGTATTCACAGTTGACATGCAAACGTTTGGGCACCCCTTGTCAAACTTTTTTTTTTTCCTGTGAATAGTTAAGCAAGTCCAATATGAATATGACCTCCAAAAGACAAAGTTTTAAGCAAGATTAGTCTAACAGTGCCAAACTTTTACATGCCACCATGGGTAAACGTTTCAAGACATTTCTGTGTGCATGCGTGTGCCTGGCCAGTCAGGTGACTGTAATTCTGACCCTATAGGTTTAAGCACAATAAATACATCCTTGAGAAACTATTGATGTGGCAGGAGTAAAGTCCACTGCCAGTGTTTCACTGTTCATTTCCATTCATTGCTTTGAGGTTTCACATAGCAGAGTGGTGGTGTTTCTTGGACATGATGATGTATCCAGAACAGTAGTTCCCAATCCTGGTCCTGTCCTGCACATTTCAGAGTCCCCCCTGCTCCCAGTACACCTGATCCAACTAGTGAGGTAATTAATAAGCTCTTCCCGACGTGACCTGGATGTAATAGAGCAGGAAAAACATTACAACATGCAGGGCAGAGGAAGTCCAGGACCAGGATTAGGAACCAATGATCTGGAGCATGGGTTTCTAATTCTGGTCCTGCACTGTGAACACTGTTCAAGTTCATTTTAGACAGCCCCCCTTAAATCTATTCAAATGGTACTTTATCTTCACTTCTGCAGGAGAAAGAGGCATATTTAAGCCTTTACACAACTTTAAATACAAAAATAATAATAAAAAGCCTTGAG
Organism: Brycinus macrolepidotus; assembly: GCA_037974445.1. Classification (NCBI taxonomy): domain Eukaryota; kingdom Metazoa; phylum Chordata; class Actinopteri; order Characiformes; family Alestidae; genus Brycinus; species Brycinus macrolepidotus. Next base: position 2,191 of record JBBPCZ010121067.1, on the reverse strand, counting down.
TCCAGACAGAGTGTGGGGTGAATGCAACTTCAAAGATACAACTTTAGGAAGGCAGCATTAAACCCACTGACTGGTGGAAAGCAACTGTAGCACAAACTGTGGAAAAGTTCAACAAAAATCTGCACACAAGCATTTAGACTATACAAAAGTGTCTTGGGTCAATATCCTCTGGTCAGACGACAAAGTAATACAACTGTTTGGTAGTAATTCAGTTCATGTTTGGAGAAAGAAGGGCTGTCTATATGATCCCAGGCTCGCCATGGTAACAGGGAAGTAAGAAGGTGGGAGCATCATGATGTGGGACTGCTTCTCAGCAAACAACACACGTCATCGAGGGGGAAATAAAAATGGGACAAGACCACAGAGCAGAATTTTGCATTTTATTGGCTAAAAGGGGTGATAAGATGAATGTTTTAACAAGATAGTGATCCCAAATTCATTCATTTTCTGTAACCGCTTAATCTTTACTAGGGTTGGGGGTGCCCGGAGCCTATCCCAGGGTCTACGGGTACGAAGCAGGGACCACAGGTTACCCCAAATATACGGTCAAAATAATAAAGTATTTTGGCAAAGCTTACTTGAATCTTTATGTTTATTAAGTAAAGGTACTGAAGACCACTGAAGGTAACCACTGCAGTGACAGCATCTGTACCCTGAAAGCCACCATTTTATGAGTGTGTAGAGTTCCCCCAGCCTTAAATACACTACCAGTTGAAGGTTTTTGCACACCACAGGTTTTTTATCACTTATACCATCATTTATTTCATAAACTCCAGATTTTTATTCTTGTTAAACACTGGAAGGTTGAGTGAACAACTATAAATGAAAATGTCAAATAAAAGTTTCCTTTATAAGATGAAAGAATCTGTAACAGTGCATGTCTGACTCCTATTAACTGGTGTGGTGATGCAGAGTCAAATTCTAGACTGTCCTTTAACTTTAAATGCACTCGTTAACTGTTTCAGCACTTAATAGCTCGTTAAATGTTTAACACTTGTCTGATGTTCCACGTTATAATTAATTATATTTGGTGGCTTTTTGTAGGTCAATAGTGATGAATACAAATGACATTTTCTGGCCAATAAAGGTACTCAGATGATAAACATACTTTAAATGTATTTGTTAGCAAAGAATACTGAGTGTATTTTTAGTAAATAGTAAGTGCAAATGTAGAAAATCTGTGTGTGCCAAAATTTTTGACTGCTAGTGTAGGGTGTCCTGGGATCAGAGAAATGAGGAAAATATCCAGGGCAGGGGTCTGCCAGGACCACTGATCAAGAGAATAGGAGTCAAGCCTGTTTTTCTGCCTGGCAGGCAGCAAATACAGCAACATAAACCATGAAAAATTAATAAAATAAATAAAGTGTCAAGATTAGGTCTTTAATGTCCTCATGGCAGGAGCTTTTAAAGACTCCCAGGACAAGGTTGATGTGGAAAGGTGACCATGCTGTTGTTGCATATGCCACTAGACTTTGGAATAATCTGCTGCTGGATATTAAACAGGCAGGCTCCGTTGATACTTTTAAAAAACAACTGAAAACTCGATTTTATACTTTGGCTTTTAACCAGTCGCAAAACAATGTGTCTCTGGGCTGTGGATGTTTTATTAAGCTTATATTGTCTGGAAAGCACTATGTAGCATTGCTTTGAAAACTGCTATATAAACAAGCTTTTACTTACTATTCAAATGACTTTACACACAGCAATGTTACAGTGTTACACTGTTATTTTGTTACAATAATGTTCTTGTCATTGTGTTGCACTGTTTATTGTCGATGTAGTTTTTTTTTAATATTCAATTGTCTTTAATTATCTTTATTTTTTTATAGTTGCACTCAGCCTGCCAAAAGAACTTCCCTCAGGATGAACAAAGTTCTATCTTATCTTACCTTACTTTATAACCTTAAAGAAGGAGATGATAAACACAAAATCTATCTGTTCCACCACACAACACAACACAGCCTGGATACACCCTAATTTATCCCAGCCCAGACAGTCCGATAGCTAAGCCAGTTTTAAAGCAGTTCTGACCCTTAAAACACGACACGTGAACACGACATTTAAACACAAAATAACAGACGTGGGGTTTGAAAAACGAGTCTATTCCAGTAAATAGGCTAAACTCTGTTCTCAGGTTACCATCCGACTGCTAACAGGCTCATTAGGCTCTTTTTAACAGTTCTGAGAAAAG
>JBBPCZ010121066.1:0-10011 GCA_037974445.1 Brycinus macrolepidotus | reverse complement strand
GTTGTTTGGAGGCTGACTTGAACACAGGGATGCATAGCTTTGCTAGCTTAGCTAAGGTTAAGATTTATAAACTGAGGCAGATTTCTTTAGAAAACCTTCAAAGTTTGAGAAAGTTAACTAAACAGCTAACAATAATCTAAATAGTTCGTGCCTACGTTTAGCCAAAACGTTGTTTGGAGGCTGACTTGAACACAGGAATGCATACCTTTGCTAGCTTAGCCTCGCTTAGCTAAGGTTAAGACTTACAAAACGGGATTTTATAATGGCCAAATACAATCAAAACAATTATTCAGCCTTACCTATGAAATGCAATCCTTCGGGATCTGATTTGAAGCGTACAGCCCTAAGCAGCACATTTTTATCCACTACTTTATTCCACAGCTGAGACCTTCGCAATATAGCGGCGACGTTGACGAAAGAAGCAGCAAACAGTGAGTTTGTGACGGATCAAACTCACAAACTCATGATAACTATATTATTATGTCAGGGATCAAACTCACTTCTTATGTCACTTCTGATACAACAGTCTTATCATCACTACTTATGTCACTATACATGCAATAACAGACTCGGTATAGAGAACAACTCCAAACCACTATTTGTGCAGTCGTAACATAAGCAATTTCCTCCTGGATCAATAAAGTTTTCTGATTCTGATTGGGTCCTTTAGACAGTCCCTTACTCTTTCATTTTTCATACCATATATTTAAATTCTGCTCCCAGCAACTGAAAACAGTCTTAAATGCACTTTGGAATGAAAACTCTTCAACTATAATTTGGATTTAAAGAAAAGTATCATGTGCACAGTCCTCACAGAAAGATAAAACACTGTTTACATTTCTGTCATAATTTAACTTTCAAAACTAATGGAGTAAAGTCAGAAACACAGAACGTAAATGGAATATAAATAAAATTAATTAAATTCACTGTATGATTAACTGTATAATTACTGTTAAAAGCATAATCACTGTATAATTACGGTATAATAAGAATAGTAAAAACAACTAGAATAACTTTAAAGTGCAAACAAATATATTGTTTATTTGAAATAAATAATTTAATGCATTTAATCCATTTCATTAACCATGCTCTGGATGGATGACTGAAATGGTCCAAGAAATGACCACAGTTTTGCTATATAAATGACTCACTGACAGGACTGTGTGCTGTATAGTTTGTTCTGCTGTACACAGACCAGTGTGCTTTCATGCAGTTCTTTCATTTGGTTTCAATACAGACATCAACAAAGATAAGTGGGTCAGTTAATGGGTGAAGATAGATTTCAGTCTCCTCATAGGACTAACAAGGGCTGCTTAAGATAATTAGGGTATAATAAAGAAATCAGTTTGAAAACTGCTATTATACAGTTATGAAATAGCCACAGGAATTTACAATGCAGGAGGCTGTTATGATCAAAATAATCCAAAATTTAGCACTGTATGTACACAACAGGGGCAGCACGATACCACTTTTTCATTTCCGATACTGAAACCGCAACTTTGAGTATCTGCCAAAATCAATCCCAATCCGATACTATCTTTTTCCCACTCTTAACAACTAATCTGTTACTAACACGTCTCTCTGGATGCACTTTGAATCCAAAACGACTCCCTGCTTCCTCTAGAGGGCGCTATGGAAGTTATAAAAGTCCAGATTGTACACCCATATACAGTGGTACCCCGCTTAATGAACGCCTCACAGAACGAACGTTCCGCATAACGAACGCCGCCTCGGACGAGCGCGTTACTCGCAGAACGAACGCGTTTCAGACAACGAACCGCACGTCGCACGTGAAAATCGAGTTTTACATTAAAAAATGGCTGAATCCGGCCAGATGTGTCCCAGATGAAGACAAAGCATCATGTTGTGTTGTTTCTCCCCACTAGTGTAATTTTTTTCCTGTTTTGATGTGTTTCTGGTGTCTGTGTGTTTACTTTTTTCCAGCTCTCAAATGTAAAATTTTTCCCCGTAGCTTGGCGAGGGGAAAAACCGATGGTGCTCAAACTTTACATGCCCATAGATCTCCCCGGGACCTTTGCCTCGCTAGCCCCCGGGGAACCGGAATTTTTAAGCCCCAAAGCTCCCTATGGCTTTTTAACGGGGGGCAGAAAAAGGGGACCTGCCCCTTAAATGCGCTCCGTGCACAGAGCCGGTTAAAACAGAGCATTTTTTTTTAAAAAACATTTTGCATTTTGCCCCGTAGCTATAATGAACTCCCCGCATAACAAACGCGCCGCTGGAACGGATTGCGTTCGTTATGCGGGGTACCACTGTAGTGCACAGAGTGTCCATTAGAGCTCTGCACACATGGCTTAATCTCCAGTGGGTCTTTGTCAGATATATTATACACTGTTTGTGTGCTGAAGTCTGTGTTTTAAGTGCACTATGTAGGGAGCATGGAGCCTTTTGGGACGCAGCCCTGCTGCTCATCTGTGTTACTCGTGTCTCCATCTGTGTATCTCTCACTATGGCATGTTGCTCAAAGTTTAGTTAAGCATCTACGTGATCGTTCAGGCTTTTTCCGATATCCAGTCCAGTGATTTTGGTATAGGATCAAAACACACCTATTACATGATACAAAAAAATCAGCCCAGGGTAAAACACAGAGGACTTTCAGAGCTATTAGCCACTTACAGGCCTTATACAAAGAATAATAAAGAAATCTAAAGCCTGAACACAGAAATACAACACAGACGCATTAAAAACTGGTAAAATGAATGAAATTGCATGAGATGTGATCCAGAAACATTTGACAGTTCAGACATAAGCAATAAGCCATAAGTCAAATGTAAGATATAAGTAATAAGCTTCTTAGCTACACAAAAGTAATGTTATTAGCCAATAACAGAGATCTCAAAGCGAAACACCAATCCTGGCAAAGTGTCACTGTTCCCCTGGACTTTCTGTAAAATTAGTTATTCTTAAATAAGTATACATATGTCCTGGGATTTTTATCATTATTGACCTCTTTAGTCCTTTCACACCTCTAAATGATGTAAGATACTGTGGCTTTAGGTAGTATTTTGGCTAAATGTGTTCATTTATTCATTCTTTGATTCATTTCCAGCTTCAGTTCAGCCTACTTTAGTGGTGCTTATTCAAAAATAAAACAGTTCCACCTCACCCTCTTGTGCATACAGAATGAATAAATATGTACACACCTGCCTGATAAGAATCAAACATCAAAATGGTTTCACTATGAATACAATGCTCTCATTTTTAACACAACAGGAGTGTTGCTAAAGTACACCAAACACAAGATGTGTGTAGACAGTAGGTTTGAATTACACAGTAAAACAGACTAAAACAGAAAGAAGCATATTATTTTTGAAAACGATCAGGATTCAACAACACCTGTTAAACCCATAGACGGTTGAGTAATGAGTAATGGTAATAAAAGCATAGTGTAATTTGGTATGAATTATTTCTCACTCGTAGCTTTTTGTGCAAGTTTCTCCCCAATTCAGTCATGTTCAGGTGCACCTTAATGCTAGGATTCCTTCAATCATGCTTGGAGGGTGAAGGTACTTCACAGAAGCTTCCTGTGAGTCTTTTCAAATGGCCACCAATGCAACGTCATTGCAACACGCTTGGAGGAAACCACTAACCTCCAATTCTGCTGTGTCAGACATCACACAACCATGCTAACCAGCATTGCACTGATTGATGGAGGGAGAAGGAAGTACATCCTATCCACCCAAAGCCATTTGTGCTCGTTAATGCTGCTTTGCCACTGGCACAAAGAACCACGCCGTACCGCAAACAAATGTTTTTCCATTACAAATAAGGTGACGCGAACCTGAGCCACACCCGAGCTGCTCGATGGCAGGGCCCAAAGCGGCCTTTCTGATTGGTCTGAAGCTTTCTGAAGTGTTGTCATAACAACAGACGGACTTGGAAAGAGGCTACTGTTTTTTATTTACAAATGTAAACTAGGAAGTTGACAAAGTACAAGCACGACTATCAGTTTGGGCTGAAGATAAATATTTGTGGAAGTTTTCTAACACTGTGAGAAACACGAAGGTGTACCAGGACATTGCTAACAAATTAGCTGGGTTAGGTTTACATGGCTAAACAATGCCAAGTGAAATGTAAAAACTCAAACAATAAAAAAAACTATAAAAGATAAAAGAAATTTAAAAATAAATATATAAAAAAAATAAAAGGCCGCAATAACAAAAGCGGCTCTGACAGAAAAAACTTTCCGCTGGTTTGGCTCGGTTGACACGGTTTTGGGACGACCCGCCATAAACTGTGGGGAGAGAATTGAGTCGGGCAGCAACACTGTTACCAGGCTGAGACATAATGAAAAATCAAAGTGCGCTACATCGCACACCAAATTATGCCATGCTTTTGTTACCATCAGCTCCAAAACTGCACCTTTCTTGAATTTTAAAGCTGCTTTGTGGCAACATCAGCTGTAAAAAGTGCTGTATAAATAAAATCGGGTTGAACTGCATCAAACTGAATTTAATTGAACCGACCTGAACTGAACTGAATTGAACTGAACTGAACTCCAGCAATAAGAGCAGCACAGATTAAGACACTAACCCTGCAGTGAATACCACATCTGTGCCTGCAGAACGATTTAAAATTGGTGAAAAGGTATTGCTGCATGTGTTTGTTTTTCAGAAAAAAAATGCAAAAGAACAGACTGATACCTGTCGATAGAGAATGTAATGCAAATTTAATTCACTAACCAAGTAATCAATAATGCAATAGCATCATTACAGCAAAATGACTAGAACTCTAGACTTCTGAGAGCCAAAAACCCTACATACATAACATTACTTATCCCAACACATAATACATTCTGCTGTCTCTCACATCACAAAGCACAAAGACAACCCTTTAAGGCATTAATGGTAATTAGTCCTGTAGAAAAAAGTCTTACCATCTTGCTCTGCAGTGCTGCAGGTAGGCCGTGCTTCAGAGTCTTCAGCGTCTCCAACATTCCAGTACGACATGTTACTGCACTAAAGAGAGCATCTCAGACTGACGAGGTCATCTTAGATTCCACCAGGAACATCAACAGCGCTGCTATTGGCTCGTCTGGGGGAAAAAAAAGAGACAAACAGGCAGTAGAAAGCTGATTGGTCGGTTAAGTGAAAGTGCAGAAACAGTGTTATCTCAGGCCTCATCATCTCACTATCTCGGCACTTCAAGAGGTGCCAAAGGTTCTGCTTGCTTACTGCAGGAAATAAAGAGTCAACAAAATAGCAGTCATGCCGAGGAAGGACACAATACAGGTCAAATCAATCCAACATACAGTCAGTTTAGATTAATCATTTGCCTTATAACTCGCTCTGGTTCAATCACGGCGAGTTCAAAGCAAAAACAGGGTCAAATGATACACAGATTAAAGTGCAGCATATTCGGTGATACACCTTGTAACATTTTACAATTTAGAGATGTACTGATGTGCATCAGAGCTGTGGCCCGATGTTGAGATCTGATCTTTTTAACATACATATTCCAGTGCAGAAACATCTACCCGGAATAGCATTGCTTAGAATTATTTCAACAGGATTACAAACTGCAGGATTACAAAACTGAATGAATAAAATGCAGACATTTCAGCAGCAGCAAATATCAAATCTAAACATCTGTCCACTGATGGACAGATCATTTTCTTTAATTTCCTGCCAATACTGATATGACTCTGAGATCACTGTTAATTAGGAAGAAAAATATATCACAACACACAATGTGCCGCAATATTTGCATTTTAAGATGAACTGATAAATCAGAGTGGTGCCCGTATTGCCACATTTAAAAATATATTATTAAAAACAGAACACAAACCATTTTTATAAAGTCATAGGACTAATTAATAGAGGTGTTGCATCTGTACCTAAATAATGCAGCATTATAATGCACAGCAGTCTAGGAAAATAGAAAAACACCAGTTTGGCTTACAGCATGAAAACTGTGCAAAACAATTTTACTGTGAAGAATTCGGCTTCAAATCGCCCAACAAGATCATGAGAGTACACCTCTATTAATTCTAATCTCTTTGTAATAAAACAAGTTGTTCTTTAAGTACTGACGATATCCGCAACATGCCCAGAAAAGTGTAGTGCATCTTGTTATGAGATCATTTATTTCAATACAGATGAATATTGTCATATTTCCTTGCCGTCTGCCTATAAAAATGCATTAGAGAATTAATTATACTATTGTTGGCTTGGACGAACACTTTCATTTATCATAACACCCACAGCCCAGATCTAGAGCTATGAATGGACGCTCTCAGCCAAACATTTTTATTATTAGAAGGCTTATCAGAACTAACTCTCTTCTCTGTTTTCTCCGAGGGGAACTGTTGCACATTTGTCTAGCCCGACTGATCATCGTGGGACCCCAGGTCACCACCTTCCCGGGCCTGCCATCACTAGGACCCCGTGCCAAATCGTCCTCGACTGGTTTCGGCTTCACTCGTGCCCAACTCCAATTAGGGGCAACTGCTGCTTAAAGCTCCGGCGGAGATTGTTGCTCCTGATCCTGTTGTTTATGGCCTACAGACTCTGTTACTCTTCAAACAAAATTAACTCTATGGACACTTAGTGATACCAACTCTGTTAGCCGTAGAGGGCCTATCCGTCAATAATCTTGTTCATGGAAGCCTTCTCTTGTTATTTATCCCCATAAAGACTCTTGTTCCTTTCTCTCCAGGTCGACCTAAATAGGATGGGTTCCCTTTCTTGGCTCCTCCCGAGGTTTCTTCCTCCAGCTGAGGGAGTTTTTCCTCGCCTCTGTCGTCTTTGGCTTTCTCACTAGGGGCTCGGACCTGTACTCTGTAAAGCTGCTTTGTGACAACTTGGTTGTAAAAAGCGCTATATAAATAAAATTGAATTGAATTGAATTATCTGCATAACACAGCTTCTGTAAAATCAGTATGGTGTAGGTCAATATCATGGTAATGAACCCCTATGTGATGCTATAGGCCTTTTGCATCTTTACTATTTTTTATTAAGGATTGGACAGTGACCAGCAGTTATAAATTAATCCACATCAGATACAACAAAGCAGTCCAATCTACATAACTTTTGTCGAGAAACTGCAGTCTTTACTGTGCACACAGCCTGATGGACTAGATCCAGCAAGCCAGTCTATGGCCCCCAACAAAGGCCTTCGCAGAGCTGGAGAAACCATGCAGGCCTACAGACATGACTCATTTTTCCTTGGCCTGGAACAGTGAAGTCACTGGTCACTGTTACAAACAGGCCGGGCCTTATTTTGCTTTCTACAGTAGGCTATTTACACCGAATTTCTATGACAGTGGCAGTGACTGCTACAGTGGCACCACCAAACACCGTTTGTCCCATTCTGTAATCGTTATCTCAGGTCAAAAGCGCCCTTTGCTCATATCAACCCTGTTTCTTAAGCCATGCGTGAGTGTTGCCTTTACAGAACACAAGATTCGTAATGGGAATCATCTTGTGACACACTGCAGCCTACACAGTAAACGTAGGAATGACAGTGGGCTGTTTTACTACAGTTTCCAACCAAACATCATGCAAGACTAGTCATAAACCTACTTTCAGTGTCACACATAGACCTAAGCTGCACACTCATTACTCTTAAGCATTTTTATTCAGAGCCGGGTGGTAATTATTTATGTCACATGTGCGTCCACCCACGTTTCCACATTTCCATAGAATTCAAAGCTCCAGATGTAAACATCAGAGATGTAAAGTCATTCAGAGAGGGTTTGAGGTGAAAAATGGTTCATTGTAGAGAAACATACTAACCCAGACTTCTTTACAGTGGTGGTGAATGGAACAAAGGGTCACATCTTCAACAAAAACATAACCGTTTTATTTACTATCCAAACTCACAAGTGATCCTACACATCTTCTGAGGTTTCTATGTAATGATAATATGGGTAAAATTGCAATAAATCTGAAAAGGTTTCATTGGGGGACTAAAAAAATAGTTTCTTTCAGGTCTATTTTGTCTCACAACACCCTGCGTGTACCCCTCCACCACAAAAGGAATTTTAAAATACATTTTAAGCCAAAATCTTCTCTCATAAAATATCAATCAAGGAAAGTTATTTAATAAATTGAATTTGTTTTAACTTCGAGTGACTTAAAACGAGTTTCACTTTATTAAGCCACTTTACTTGATTGATTCAAAGCAATGAAACTGCATGATTTTTAAAGTTAACTGACTTATTTAGTGTAGCTTTTAGAGGCACTAAACTCAGACGTCTCGTTCCATTCAGCACCATTATGAAAAAATCTTAACAGAGAATTTCACATCAAGCCCACTCTGAGTGTCTTTGTTTACATCTTAACCATTTAATTATGCAGAAATTATGAAAAATAGTTGGAAGTGAAGGTAAATATTATAAATTATAACAACTGTGTTTCTATGAGTGGGACCTCCTTAGTGCTCCTAATTAGTATTTTACTACAGACCAAAAGATCCCAAGAGGAGAAAAGGAAAGAGAGGAGTTTTAGAGGGACTTGAGGAGCTTCTAACTTCAACCTTCAACTTTTAACTTTTTTTGTACGTTTGCTTCTAATGACTTGCAGAAGGTCAATCTGAAGCTCTGCTGCTTTGAATGAGGTAGAGACGAGAGTGAAAGACTGAAGGACAACAACAAAAACAGCATAAAAGGTATAAGACTGAAAAAAACGAGGTTTTCTGATAGAACAGAGCAGTTTGGTTGAAGCGGGACAACTTTTAGTCCTGGTCTTTGTTTTGAAGCTCCCAGCAGGGCGTCAAGTACCTCCAGAACCTGGTTCCTCTCACATAGACAGAGAACAGAGAGGACTTACCGACATTTCAGCCCCAAACCGCAGGTCTGAGGCTGGTGTGGATGGAAAGGGAGCTGTCAAGAGAACCAGACCGAGCCATGAACCAGAGCAGCCCGTCTCCACGCTCCTGCAGCCCCGTGCGACTTCCTGGTGCAGCTTCAGGAGGGAGAGGCTCTTTTACAACGACAGGATTTCAAACCAAGCGTGTCTGACACCAACTTCTCTTCGTTTTCCTCAGTTTCGCTTCAGTTCTTCACATTTCCCAGCCTCTCACAACCCCCACCCCCTGTTTCAAACGCGTTTCAGTTTTGCCCCAACAGCTCCTTTAAAGAGCTGCTTTTAAAGGGCCCATAGCATGAAAAAACTTTTCTTTCAAAGAGGTCATAATACACTCAGAATGTAATGCAGTCAGAATGTCAAAATGTATCGTCTATTCCCCAGTACAGTACAAAGTGCATAATTTGCAGCAAAACAGCCCATTTCGAGTTTACTGTTTTTGTGATGTCACAAATGCATCTGCACAGAGGTGTTGTTAGCTTGTTTAAAGTGGGCTCTTATAGTCACGACAGCACAGCACACAGTAAAGCAGTGGGCTGCCGCCAACGGGGGGCGCCCAGGGAGCAGTGTGTGGGGACGGTACTTCGCTCAAGGGTACCTCAGTGGTGTCACTAGCAGTCCTGGGATTCAAACCAGGGTCGCTGGGGCAACTCCCTAACCACTAGACCACTGGCCACCCCAGAAACCCACGACCTTGGCGTTATCAGCACCAGAATGTAACAGGGAAAGGATATAGTTTTGATTTGTTGACAGGGGTGGGGTTGGGGGGTTGCATGGTTTAGCCATGTGACACCATGATATCTGACAGATGATTATGATGATGATCATGATTTTGACTATGATGGATCTCGTTGTTTTTGAGATCCGGGGCTTTTCCTAAACCCCTGATGCCCAGGTCTAACGATACTCCTGCATCTACATACACTATATGGACAAAAGTATTGGAACACGCCTCTTAATTATTGAATTCAGGTGGCCCCTTACTTCCAGTGAAGGACAATCCTAATGCTTCAGCATACCAAGACATTTTGGACAACACCATGCTTTCAGCTTTGTGGACCCAGTTTGGGGAAGAACCTTTACTATTCCAGCATGACTGTGCCCCAGTGCACAAAGCAAGCTCCATAAAGACATGGTGGGATGAGTTTGGTGTGGAAGAACTTGACTGGCCCGCACAGAGCCCTGA
>JBBPCZ010121065.1:0-10012 GCA_037974445.1 Brycinus macrolepidotus | reverse complement strand
CTCAGAGCGCTGCGTGCTGCTCGCACCCCGAGCACAAAAAAGCAACAAACTTTCAAAATAAAAGGATTTAAAAAAAATAAATAAATATAAATTTTCATTTTAAGAAGAATCTGGCTGCTTTAAAACTTAAAACATAGTAAGTAACAGAATAAAAAACTGTCTTACATTCCGTAAATGCATCATGAGGCTTTTTTTTACTATGTATATATGTCTCATGTGCAACAACTGTAAAAACTGTACAAAATGTTGCTAGACCAAGACCAAATTGTTTAACATGACTGCTTTTCAGAGGCGAGAAAACTTGTCATTCGAGAAAAACTGAAGCTGTGCACAAGACATCGATGCGCAATGATCTATGAGGGGACGTCCGATGACGGGAGCAGCATAGCCTTGGCGGACGTCTACACGGAGCTCTACATTGTTGAAGGTCACACTGGCGGAGTCAATCATCAGCATGAAGTGTGGCAGATTGAGACAATGTCCAGGGCCCTTGCTGTGGACAACCCCGTTGAGTTCAGTGCCCTTTTCAAGGTGTGTTCGGACTCACAGAAAATGAGGACATTATTAACCCTCGGGATTGCAGGGGTAGGCAAGACGGTGTCTGTGCAGAAGTTTGCCTTTGAGTGGGCAGAAGGAAAAACCAATGAGGATATGGACTTTGTGTTCCTGATGTCCTTCAGAGATCTGAACCCCATTATGGAGGAGCACTACAGCCTCTACAAGTTACTATGTTACTTTTACTACCAGCTCGACCTGATGATAGAAGATGTAAAGGCCCTCAGTAGCTGTCGTGTCTTGTTTGTTTTTGATGGTTTGGATGAGAGCTGTCTCATGCTGAACTTTGGAAGCAATAAGATGGTATGTGACGTGACAGAGGTGTCGTCAGTCGACCTGCTGATTGTCAATCTCATTGTTGGAAACATGCTTCCATCCGCTCACATCTGGATAACCTCCCGGCCAGCTGCAGCTCACCTAGTACCCAATAAACATGTCAATCTTGTGACAGAAGTGCGAGGGTTCAGTGATGACCAGAAGGAGGAGTACTTCAGGAAAAGGATCGGAAAACAGGAGCAGGCCAGCAAAATCATCTCCCACATCAAGAAGTCAAAGAGCCTTCACATCATGTGCCACATCCCGGTCTTCTGCTGGATATCTGCCACCGTGCTACAGCTGATGTTGGATGATGGCCAAGAAGGAGAATCAACAGATGACAAGGACGTGCCTACCACTCTTACAGGGATGTACACAAACTTTCTGCTTTACCAAACTGACCTGAAAGTTCAGAAGTACCCAGCGAAGTATCAGGGAATGCCACGGAAATACGCTGGTCATTCAGAGGAAATTCTGAAATTGTCCGAGCTTGCTTACAAGAACCTCATGAAGGAAAAATTCATATTCTTAGAAAAAGATCTGCAAGAGTGTGGCATTGATGTTCAGGTGGCCTCTGTGTACTCTGGGATGTTCACTGAGATTTTCAAGAAGGAGAAAACTTTGTTCAGGTCCAGAGCATACAGCTTTGTGCATTTGAGCATTCAGGAGTTTCTTGCCGCCTTGTATGTGTTTTATGTGTACAGCGTAACCAAGAGCAATGCCTTCCATGACAATACTGCCGACAGACTGAAATGGAGAATGAAGAACAACCTCCATGACCTTCATAGATCTGCCATTAGCAAGAGTTTGCAGAGTGAAAATGGACACCTGGACCTCTTCCTCCGTTTCCTCCTTGGTGTCTCCCTGGAGTCCAATCAGACCCTTCTGATTAAGATCTTCCCAGAGCTGCGCTCAACTGAGGGAGTTGAGAAAACAGTACAGTTCATCAAGGAGAGGATCAGGAAGAGGATCTCACCAGAAAGAAGCATAAACCTTCTCCACTGCCTAAATGAGATGAATGATAACTCTTTAGTGGAAGAGATCAAGGGCTATGTGAGATCCAGGTCAGACCATCAGCTCACCCCTGTAGAGTGCTCCGCCCTTGTTTACCTGCTCCTGATGTCAGGAGATGATCTCGATGAATTTGACTTGAAGAGATACCTCAAGTCAGACGAAGGTCTGCGGAGAACAGTGCCACTGATAGTGGCCTCCAGAAGAGCTTTGTAAGTTGTGGGTTTCTTCCTTTTTGTGTTGTGGATTAGCCCGAATTTATGAAATGTACTTATTTTCTGCTTTTGTCCCACCAGGCTGAATGACTGTAATCTGACTAAACAGAGCTGTGAGATTCTGGCTGGTGCTCTCAGCTCCAGAATGTCATGCTTGACAGAGCTAGACCTGAGTAACAATGACCTGCAAGACGCTGGCATATCATTGCTAGCTCAGGGGCTGAAGAGTCCACACTGTAAACTTCAGCTGCTCATGTAAGTACATGCTTAGCATCACTAGCAATCTCAGACAATCAGTATAGTAGGCTTAGCTCTAACAGTCCTGATTTGTCCCTGTTAAACATAATCCTCATTCACTGACTTTGCCTTTGCATTCAAAGCTCTACCTGTACATGTTATTAGCAATGAATGTTTGTAAAGTTTCTTTTTTGTGGTTTCATAAATTTATCATTGTTGCTGCCACTTTGATGTAGCTTTAGGCTTCAAATGGAAAAAAAAGTTGCTTTATGTCCACGGCACAGCTACTGGCAAAATTGCCCAAGGGAAAATGGCAAATCCATCTACAAAATATCCATCCATTCATTCATTCTCTGAGCTGTTTATCCTAGCCAGGGTGGCAGGGGGTGCTGAAGCCTATCCCAGCAGTATTAAGGTGAAAAGTGGAGAAACACTGTTGATGGGTTGCCAGTCAATGACAGGATAGATACACTGGCAAACACTTACACAGTCACACCTAGGGGCAATTTAGCATCTACAGTCCACCTCATGTGCATGTCTTTGGATTCTGGGAGGAACCCAGTGAACCTGGCAGAAACCCATGCAGATACAGGAGAACATGCACACTCCACACAGAAAGGACCACAAATGCCTGCCTTGGCTGGGAATCAGTCCCAGGATTTTCTTTCTGTGAGGCAACAGCATTACCCATTGCACCCCTACAAAGTATCTACCCTGTTATTATTTGAAAGAAATTGTGTTTCCAGATGGGTTGTCAAAAAAAACACTCCAACATTAGTCGCGCCAAGACCATTTCTGAATTAGTATTGCTGGATTAGCAAATCTCTCTGTCTGTTGATATCTCCCTATCTAACAAGTTCAGTGTTCTGCGGTCATCAGATAGTAATGGCAACAAAATCAAAATCAACACCAAATCAAAATCAAAGGCAACACCTGAAGATATGTTAGCTAACAAATGACAGTTACTTATGGATACATTAGAAAAATGTAGAGTATATTTAAATCAAGGAGTTCAGATCCTTCTTAGACAGATGATTGCAGGAGTGTATGCTTGTCTATAGGTCTTCAATAAGAGTGTTTAAGAAATACTAGTCCCTGTCAGTCTGGTGCATTTTGGCACCTAATGTGGTCAACAACTGCCTCCTGTTGCAGGAAAAGTAAAACAACCAGCCACAGTCTGCTGTTTGGGCCTAACATAAAGAAGGCAACTCATTGCTAATGCCCCGTTAAATTTAGGTGGAAAAACAAAAACATTTCACTCTGGGTAGATGCTAAGTGATGCACAGATGCATGTAGATGCAGGGTGGATAGCCAATCAGAATGCAAGCAGCAAATCCTGAGAGTTGTGGCCATCTCAGTTTACTACAGATACCAGACTCTCCTTCTAAATGTGGACGGAGCTTTAAGGGTCAGCAGTCTTATCCATAAAGGCTTGTTGTGGCTATAGGTTTTAGTCACTATCAATAAAGAGTAGACCTCATTCCACTCATTTAATCAGTTTGTTTAACCCTTCAGCAGGGGGAGTTTTTAACAGTTCTACCAATTGCCTCCTGCGTTTTTTTTTTTTTTTCTGCTTGTGCACCAGCGTTCCACACTAAAATTCAATAATCTGTTACTTTGTGTTGTGAATGATTCTTGTATTTGCTCAAGTTGCACCGTCTGACTGCAGATCAGCTACGTAAATATCTCCTCATCAGTAAGATGGTATTCGCCTTGATGCTGGTGTCACTGGTTTGACTTTGACTCGTTCGACAGGAATGATTATGTTTGTAGTACAACAGCACAAGCTGTGGTTACTATGGTTACAGTGCCATAGTAGTTGTGAATGAATATGGAGGGACGATAAATACTCAACAAAGACGGCTTATAAAGGTGAGTACTGAAAACAACAGCTTGGCGGTGTCATTTGCCAGCATTACACATGTCAAGTGGCAGGTTGTGCAAAATGTAAAGATTTGTTATGCAGCATTGTTCATCAAACAGCAAGTGTGTATTGTGCTCTTTGGTGTCCTGCACAACGCTCCATCCATCAGTTGGTGCGTCGACTGTTCGGACCCAGCCCAAGTTTAGTGTGATTTAGTTATGGATTGACAGTCAAATGTAAGAAAAGTATCAATTTAAAGCTCTAAGTGTAAGAATGAAGTCATTTAAGTTGTAATCTTGAATCTTGATTAACCTACATTGTTGCTCAGCAGTTAAAATGCATTAGAATTCGCATTGCTGAACGTTTCAAAACACACCAGTGTGATGGTGTGCTTTAGTCAGGCAGCGCAACCATGTGACGCAACTGATGAGGTGTTTCTATTACTACTCTATTACTGTTCTGTCAATGCCTGTCACTCAATTTTCGCAATGGGCAATTTGTCTAATTTTTGCTACACTATTACTGTTTTATCATACCTAATATACATCCAGTGTGTCCATATAGATCCATATCCATATATTAGGGCATTAACAGAAAAGCCGACGCGTCGACGCGTCGACGTCAGAGGCAGAAGTCGACGCCCCCTGAGAGAAGTCGACGAGTCGTGTGTTCTTTCTCTCTGTGTGCGCGCTTGTGTACTCAGTGCAGTCTCCGCCTCTGTTTGGCTCACGTTGACACACGTTCCTTAACTTAACCAATCATTATAGTCGCTTCATAAAAGAGGCAGGAACGTTGGCACGTGGAGGAGAATCTAAACACAACACGGGAGACACGCAGCAGAGGCAGTGGGTGACAGACACACATCACTTGTATGGAGATACTTCACTTTAGACACACAAACAGCACGGTGACCTGCACACACACACACACACACAAACAGCACGGTGACCTGCACACACACACACACACACACAGACAGCACGGTGACCTGCACAATCTGCAAGTCGATGTTAAAGTACAGTAAAAGTGCAGCGTTCTGCACGGCATCTGAAACAGCATCCGCTAGCTTACATGGTGCTGCTCGCCCTGCAGGGAGTCGTCCAGTCCAGAGGAGCCGAGGAGCTGCCGCGGCTTAAGCTGTTCCCACTTTCTGTTGTGCTCTTAAATTTACTAGAAAATTCAAAGTGTTTGCCTTTGTTTTGTTTAGTTTAATTGTCATGTTGACTGTAAATGTTACAGAGAACTTTAATAAGAGTTGCTCATTGCTGGACTCCCGGGTTCCTCCGCTGCGTCTGTGTGATGACGTCAACAAACGACTTGTCGACTCGACTTCGACTTTACACATACATATATAGGTTTATATAGACACATACATACACATATGTGTCTATTTATATTTCTTGTATTAGCTGTAAAGTCTACTTTTTTATTTTATCTTGTTGTGTTGTTTAGCTTTTGATCTATTGTTTTGTCTCTTTCTGCTGCTCTTACCTTTGTTCTGTCCACTTTCTGCCGTAGCAATGCAAATTTCCCACTTGTGGGACTAATAAAGGTTTATCTTATCTTATCTTATCTTATCTTATCTTATCTTATCTTATCCTATCCTATCCTATCCTATCCTATCCTATCTTCAGTTGACTGTGTCTGTTTAGTTGCAGCTAAGACTGGTGTCCCCAGAGTTACATCATGAACCTTTCCACCAGGTTGTGTCATTGTCGTTTGACCGAAAAGGGGTGTGCACTTCTTGCTTCTGCTCTGGGTTCAGACCTTTCACTGCTCAGAAAGCTGGACGTGACCTACAACCAGACCAGAGAGAAAGGAGTGAAGAAGCTCTTTGACATAATAGAAAACCCAACGTATAAACTGGAGGAACTTAAGTAAGTACAGGATATAATCCACTTGACATCTGTGCATTTACTGACAGAGAAAGGTCAGTGATTGACCTGACATTAAACATTGATCATCAATCTGTTTTTAACTGAAATATGAAACATCACAGTAACAATGTGAATGCTTCATGCTGTTGGTATCGTCCACAAATGCAGTGTTTTCCACCCTTTCAGAGCAGACCTTTCTGGAGAGACCCGGATGAGGACAGGCTTACTGAGCTGTGAGTAATTCTTAATTTTTCGGATTTTTTAGTGTGGACAAATTTGACACATTCTAACAAATCCACACACAATAAATGGCCCAAAACATTTCTGAAGGGCTGATTCTCGTTGACTACATCTTCTGAGTTTTCTGGGTACCGTTTCATGTGTATTTTATATGTATATGTAATGTAAATATGTAAGTACAGAAAAAAACATTGGGTACTATTTGGCCTTATTTTCCTAATGTGTCCTAATGTATCTCTTTATCATGTATGCATTTTTAAAAATACTATATATATATATATAGATATATAGATATATATATTCAGTTGGTGAAATAGTTATGGTGTGAAGTAAGAGTTTTTGTTCCATATGTTTACATATATATATATATATTTAGTTTTGGTCGTTGTTGGGTGATTTTCTCATTCAAACAGTCCTGATCCAACTTAGCCCTCAGTGCACTAATAAGTGACATACCTTTTACACTATACTGTTCTTTCAAACCTTGTTTTAGCTGCAGATATGTGTGAGCTCACTCTGGACCCCAACACTGCTCATCGATCTCTCCGCCTGTTGGATAAGAACAGGACTGTGTCTTGGTGCATGAAAGAGATGCCCTACCCTGATCATCCACACAGATTCCAGACGTGGAAGCAGGTGATGTGTCGAGAGGCTCTGTCCGGGCAGCACTACTGGGAGGCCGTGTGGGGGGGCAGTGTGTTCGGCGTGAATATAGGGGTCACGTACAAAGGAATCAGTAGGACCGGAGAAGCCAATGTCTCCTTGGCAGGCCACAATGACAAATCCTGGAGCCTGCACTGCTCCAATTACAGCTACAGCGCTTTGCATGGTGGCAAGAAAATTGACCTCCGGAAAACACCGGAGAGCCTTTTCTACTCTGAGACAATAGCGGTGCATCTGGACTGGCTCGCTGGCACTTTGTCCTTCTACAGGGTCAGCGCCAACACACTTACACACATATACACATTTCACGCTGAGTTCACTGAGCCTGTCTACCCAGTGTTCAGACTGGTGCATCATGCTGCTGTGGTGTCTTTGGACTTGAGCACACGTGATCGTTTCATGACAGATTAGTGGGGACACAATTTCAGTCCAGCTCCCAGCCTGAAAAGTCCCAGTCTCAGAGTCTCAGATTACTTGGACTTAACATATAATAAGAGTGCCTGAATCTGATTATTGAGCAGAAACACAATCTTAAGGGACTTTTTCATAGGAATTGTGCTGTACTCAGACTGTACTGAGATGGTACTGAAGTTGTATCATGTTTTGATGTTCCAGTGTATCTCAGCCCAGTAATGGAGTTTCTGACTCAATTCTCTCACACAGTTTATGGCCAGTCGTCCCAAAACCGCGTCCATGGAGTCAAACCGGCAGAGAGTTTTTCTGTCAGAGCCGCTTTTGCTATTGTGGTATTTTATCATGTATACTCTTGTTTGAGTTTTTAATTTTTTTCTCAGCATTCTTTTTCCGTGTGATGAAAACCTAACCAAGCTAACTTGTCAGTGATGGCCTGGTTCACCTTCACGTTTCTCACAGTGTCAGAAACTCCACTGAAATTTATCTTCAGCCCAAATACATAGTGGTGCTTGGACTTCATTGACTTGCCAGTTGTTAGTTTGTATCTCCATTGTTGTTTTTCACATAGGCAGTAAAAAGAAAAACAATTGCTGCTCTTCAAGACTGTCTCCTGTCATGACATTTCAACCGATCAGAAAGCAGTGATGCCGTCAGCCTGGCTGTTGCCCACTTTTGGCCCTGCAGTCGAGCAGCTCGGGTATGGGTCGTTTGATTTTTGTGGTACAGCGTGGTTCTTTGTGCCAGTTGAAAGGCATCATTAGATGCTTATTTCACCTTTAAATGGCTCCATTCACACATTTTCACTGGTCTGAAGATGTAAAGAAGCACTTTCTTGCTCACTTTTGATAAATCGAGAAATAAGTCATGTTAGGGTACACTTAAGGTAAGACACTACAGACTGGTGCATTACATGGCTATAGTGTCCTTGGACATGAGCACACATGATCATTTCAGGACAGATTAGTGGTGATGCAATTTCAGTCCAACTCCTAGTCTGAAAAGTCCACCTAAAACTAATAAAATAGCATAAGTGAGAATAATCAGTCTTTGTGTGGCCACGGATGTTTCAGTGGTTTATTTAGCTTCGAGATTCTGTTATGGTTTAAGTTATGGTCAAATTTAGCAAAGAGACTGTTTGTTTTCTTTTTTTTTTATTATTTCTTCATGTGCACATCTACAGTCTATGACTAAAGTCACCAGGTATGGGCCAGACTCATATTAAGCATATCTGCCTGCTTTATTAGTTTGATGCCAATGTTACAGCTGTCTTCTGTTGGTGCCATCTGCTAGAACTCTTCTATTTATAGTATTTTTTTTACTAATCTTGTTTGAAAAATTGCTACCAAAAATGTGTTTTATTACCATAGTTATGCCCTACCATCACTACCAGTAAAGAACCCAAATCTATTTTTTTCTCTCTTAGGTCCTTTTATGACAATAATGAGCTTTTATGTACCAAAAATGACCATAATTCATTTCTATATGATTATTTTCCAACCTCTCTTTACCCCTCAGAATTGAACAGGCTGTTTAATACATGTAACTGTGTATCTCTTTTATGATTGACTACCCTGTATTACGTCTCATTTCAAAAGCAATCCGGATTGAAACACTGCTTACAACTTCATGATAGAGCTAAACTGCTACAGGCTGAATAGAGTGAGTTCGTAACAGAGTGCTGCTATGTCTCAGATACTTCTCAATACGTTTTTTCTCTATACAGGTTTATAGTGTTTCCCAAAAGGGGTGATACTCAGTATCAGTATCGGTCCGTTACAGGCCAAAATAACTGAATCAGATTTCAGAAACAGCCTGAACGATCACATGAATGCTGAATTAAACTCTGAGACACGTAACTAAAGAGAAATGCACAGAGGTCACAAGTAACACAGACGAGCAGCCTGGCTGCGTCCCAAACGGCTCACTGCTCCCTACATAGTGCACTAAAATACAGACTCCTGCTCAAACAGTGTAGAACACGTCCAACACAGAGCCGCTGGAGACACAGCCATGTGTGCAGAACTCCAGAATGAACACACTGGACACTATATGGGTAGAGAAACTGGAGTTGTATAACTTACACAGCACCCCCTAGAGGACGTAGGGAGCCATTTCGGATTCAGACAGATGTGTTATTAACAGTTGCTGAAGAGAGGGAAAAAGATGGTATCGGACTGGTATCAGTATCAGCAGATACTTGAGGTTGCAGTATTGGTATTGGAAGAAAAATGCTGGTCCATTTAAGGTTTTTTCGTGAGTGGTAGTAGCCTAGTGGGTAAAACACTAGCCTATGAACCCAGTGGCTATAGTTGCAGGTTCAAACCTCCACTTTCTACCACTGTGTCCTTGAGCAAGACACTTAACCCCCAGTGTCTTCAGGGGGACTGCCCCGGTACTTAATCGTAAGACTGTCCTAACTAATGACTGTAAGACTGTCTCTGTAACTAATGACTGTAAGACTGTCCTAACTAATGACTGTAAGACTGTCTCTGTAACTAATGACAGTAAGACTGTCCCTGGAACTAATGATTGTAAGACTGTCCTTGTAACTAATGACTGTAAGTCTGTCCCTGTAACTAATGACTGTAAGTCTGTCCCTGTAACTAATGACTGTAAGACTG
>JBBPCZ010121064.1:0-10012 GCA_037974445.1 Brycinus macrolepidotus | reverse complement strand
GGTTCAGGGACTGGACTGAAAATGAGAGGCTTTGAAAGTCCTTCAGGAAGCCTGGAGAACTGTTCCTCAAGACCACAATAAAATACAAGAAGGTCTGGATCTTTCGAAGTAAGATATGAATGAGGGGGGATCAAGAGTTTTGCACAAAACTGTCAGGTCGAGCTGGGGAATGCTCTGTGACATTAGCCCTGTAGCTCCAGTTCTGAAATAAGACCACAGCAGGGGGACATTTTTAGCAGAACTGTTGCTTTAATGGTGCATAAATCAGGGCAAAGTCAGTTGAAACGGATGCAGCCATGAGCTGACCATTAAGTCAAACTTTGTGAGAACTGGATGCTGCAGAACTTGCTGTCAGGGTGTTTTAATAATGTGGCCAGGGTGTGGAAACTCATGGTTATTTGTAA
Source organism: Brycinus macrolepidotus (assembly GCA_037974445.1). Taxonomy (NCBI): domain Eukaryota; kingdom Metazoa; phylum Chordata; class Actinopteri; order Characiformes; family Alestidae; genus Brycinus; species Brycinus macrolepidotus. Next base: position 9,608 of record JBBPCZ010121064.1, on the reverse strand, counting down.
ATATAAATTTTATTTTTAAATGTATAAATCTTTTGGTTATTATATAAATTACATCATGTGTGTTGTAAAGATTCAACCTTTGGTTTGGTAAAGAACACACTCCTGTACGCAGAAAAATTGTAAGATTTATTTAAAAAAAAAATGAAAGTTAACATTCATAGTTCTCTTTCCAAATACATACTGTGTGTATATATATATACTTTATATATTTATACATACTTCATAGAGCTTATTTCAAAGAGTGGAGACTGCACGCTAACCATGAAAAGACGACAAAAAAAATATTATTTCGACCACTAAAAAATGTAGAAACTCTGAATTCCATGCAGAGAGAACGATGGGATGCTTTAATTTAGTCGTACAAATCACAGCACGTCGCTTCGCAAAAACACCAGGACACAAAACGAGGACAGAAACCACGTCCTCCACCTTCATCACAGCTTTTCATCACTTCAGCAAACATGATTAGCACCAAAGTACAGTGTGAGGGGTGTTTCACATTAACGACAACTACACACACGCACACAGCTGGGTAAAACAGTAATAATGAGGCTTTCATCTTCATCTGACCTGCTAAACTGTTGCTTTAACGGATGTTTTTAAATACAATAACAGATCGCAGGCGCTGGGCTAAACAGTCGAGCCATGAGGGAGTTTTACAGCATTCCTCCCACTTTTGGTCTATAAAGCAGAAACGGCCAGAAGAATCTGTTACCAAATATTATTTTTTAGATTAAAAAGGTTCAGACGTAACAAAGAGTAGGACGTAAAGGGTCACATTCAGCATAAACACCAACCAGCTGAACAAAAGCTCCACCCGGGGATAGACGGGGACAAACCTTCATCTTCTGAGACCGAATTGCTGAGGCCGATCTGAATAACAAAAATAATAAAAACTAGATTGCATTTCCACAAGAAAATGCAAAGTGTGATTGCGTGGTTGCACAAAACCAATGTTTGGAGAGACTCAAACATTGATTTTAGGGCCAAAAAAAAAGTGTTTAAAAAAAAACCTGCTCACAGCAGGGTATCAAACCGGCGCCTCTTCTGAGGTGGGGGTGGGGGCGTTAACTCACTGTCGCTTACCAAGACATTTATGGTTAAGGACGGCTGAAAATGGGTGGAGCAAACAGCTCTCATCCCAAAAACGCGTGGGAAAAGCGAAAGAGATTAAAACAGCAGAGAAATGAGTCCACTTGAGTAGAAAACATTTGGTGCAGTTAAACTCTCAAGCTAACACACTTTTGACTCATTCCGGTCATGGGGCCCGTCTCTCGTAACGCCGTGTGTTTAGCGTCTGATTTCTCCTCAGCTCGGCCTGGGCGAGATGACGTCACAATGCTCAGTCAGACACTCTCTCTCTCGCTCTCCCTTTACACTGCAAAGGCGACTCGCCCCTGCATTCTCTCTCCCCACACATTAGGGAGGCAACTTGACAGCAAAAATCAAATTTTTAAATTATCAATCCTTGGCCCCTGATCATCTGATCGATAAGCTGAATACAAGCACACTAGAGGGCGCTCTAAAGCACGTTTCAGACTCGGAACTGTGCCAATTTTCCCAATGCCCTCGGAGTAGAAGCACCTTCACTTTTCACCTTTAATAAGAATAATAACAAAACTTAAGATGAACGAGAGTGTGATTGCTCACGCTCACGCAATCACACTAATAAGGTGATCTCTCGCATATACCGTAAATATTGGCTCCATCATTAACCCGCTCCAGATGAACACTGATGGGCTTTACAGCGTCACCTGTAAGGGTGATAATATACGCCCCAAACAGGAGACAAATATTATCCCCCCAACAGGAGACTAATATACCCTATATTAGTCTCCTGTAAGGGGGGATAATATTAGTCTCCTGTTTGGGGAGTATATTATAATAAGCAGTGACCAACACAGCAGGTCTTGTTGGGGGCTCAGTGGTCAGAACCTACAAAAAGTGCTCCAAGGAAGGAGAACCGGCGACAGGGTCCTGGGCGCCTGAGGTTCACTGATGGTCGTGGGCAGTGAAGACCAGCCTGTCTGGTCCGATCCCACAGAAGATCTGCTGTAGAACAAACTGCTGAAGGAGTTCATGCCGCTCTGATAGAAAGGGGTCAGAACACACAGTGCAGCGCCCCCTGCTGCGTATGGGGCTGCGTAGCTGCAGACCGGTCAGAGCGCCCATGCTGACCCTTGTCCATCACCGAAAGCTCCTACAATGAACATCAGAACTGGATCATGGAGGGATGGAAGAAGGTGGTCACACGGACACAGACACACACACAAACACAAACACAAAGACACACACAGACTGGGGGCGGGGTGAACACACATCTTGCATACACACCTCTGTACTGTACACAGTATAAATATGATTCAGCTCTGAAAAAAACTCTGTTTCTGTTAACACGCGTGCGTGTGTGTGTTACACCTGAATACTTAATTAAACCAAACTACGTTACAGTGTAAATATTTCTGATCTTCACTTTAATGATCCGACTCTAATTCGTACACAAGATCACACATATTTACTCATATGTTACCATGGTAACGGTCACTAAGCACGGGGTGTGATATACTGACTAGATTTAGGGTGATTTCACACATCATTTTCCTGGCAGTGATGTTAAATACGGTAACATATTTTTCTGTATGATTACTAGAGGTGGGAGAAAAAAAATTGTCACAATCGCAAGGTATTTCAGCGCATTATATCGATACAGAGGCACTGGGTATCGATATTTATTCATTTAATATTATTTCATAATTTGTTTTAATGGATATAAAAGACTTTAATTTTGGAACAGATGTCTACTCTGATAGCATTATCCACAAGGTGGCGCTAGACTTTGTGGAAATTACGCTCCGTCAAAGAACCGCAATAACATCGTATCAAGGCCCAAATATCATCATAATATCGTATCATCTCCATGGCGACTCCTAGCCCTTCTGTTTTATAACCTTCCTGAAAAAGCACCTGATAGAAAGATACACTTGTCTACAGAATATCCTTGGTGGCTAAAATCTCTCCTAAATCAATCTGTGGAACAAAAATCAAAGGTATTGTTTGCTGCTCTTTACCCGTAAATACGCACCCATTTCCAGTTTTTGCATTTCTGTGATTTTATATATTGTGTTTATTATTTTATTAGATTTTTATTTTCTTCTTTCTACGTATGTTGTATTACTCTGGTTTACTTGACTGTAAGGGGTCCTTGAGTGCATTGAAAGGTGCCTTTAAATAAAATGAATAATAATAATAATAATAACAATAATAATATGATCTGATAACTGTCCAGCTCACTGCAGGTTTTGTCCAGCTGACCAAAGATTATGACACACCTGGCACCGCACACTGGGTTACCTCCTCTACACTTGTGTTCCGAACACTAACACTGTCAGTGTAAACACAGAAAAAACCCTGAAAATCCAAACACTGAAAAAGAGTTCATTTCATTAAAGGGTAAGTTCCATGTTTAAGTTGTAAACACAGAGGGTTCAGAGTGGGTTTAGTGTGAGGTTATGGTTACACCGCCTGACACCTAAGACGTTGTTCTGCCAAGAGTATTGAGAAAATTTTGGTCCTACAACTAAACCCAAAATAGTCCCCAAAGAAAAGCGATTTAGTTCAGATTCACTGTTTTACCGTCATCAGCATCCATATAAACACTCAGAGACACGTGGAGCTTCACTGGGGGGCGATAGTGAATAAAACGGCTGGATTTGTGTTGGAGACGTCTGGTTCCATTCATCTCCACTGGAAAGAAATCAGAGTCTCTACAATCAACCATTTCACAATAAACCCACTGTGAATAAGTCTGTTTACACACTGGATTTGTTTTGGTGTTTTGTTTCAGTGTTTTGAGTAACTGTGAACGTTTCTGTCCCTGCACTTTATCACCTGTCAGTGTCCTTCAGCTCCATTAAGAGGACAAGCAAGACAGAGCTTGTTCTGATGGGTCTAAAGGGATGAACGCTGGTGGAGTCATAGCTTGGATGAACATCTAACAGTGCACTCATCTGTTTTTCCATTATATGAAAAAGTCCTACTTTTATACACACTCAAATTTGGATTCTGTTAAAAATCAGTAACCAAAACACTGAATTTGGTGATAAAAGCTCACTTTTCCAGACGTGTGGTTCGGTGGGTTTGAAGATTCCTCAGAGCAGTGTGGTCAGAGAAGATCCGGACATTAACGGGACAGAGAGGAGCGTGATTAGTCGGACGGTTCGGGGGGGAAAGTGGACGTCATACTTTTAGCTTCACGGTTCCTGTCGGATGAAGAACCCATCGCTGCTGTGGGAGTCCAGAGCTGAAGAATTCGGCCTGAAGTTCAGATCATCAGCCTGAGCACCTTCGTCCTTCAACTGAAGAGCAGAGACTACAGGAGAGAGAGAGAGAGAGAGAGACAGAGACAGAGAGAGACGTCATTGTTCTTTGTTGTTGTATTGTAAACTAAAATATTTTAACAGCCAGTATTTTTATAAGCTTTATTCAGTGTTCATTAGTTTAGTATACAAAACTAGTACAAAGGATTTTATTATTCTGATGCTTTATGATTATATTTATCATTATAAGAAGAAGAAAAAAAGGAGGAGACAAGGAGGAAGAATAAAAAACAAGAAGATGACAATGGCAAGGAGATGCAGTCCCCCATTACCCTCTAACCTTCAATCCTTCCAGTCCCGAATCACCCTCCAGTCCTCCAATTACACTCCAGTCCCCCAATCCCTCCAGTCCCCCAATGCCTCCAGTCCCCAATTACCCTCCAGTCCTAAAATCTCTCCAGTCCCAAATTACCCTCCAGTCCTCCAAACCCTCCAGTCCTCCAATTACACTCCAGTCCCCAATTACCCTCCAGTCCTCCAATGTCTCCAGTCCCCAATTACCCTCCAGTCCTAAAATCCCTCCAGTCCCCAATTACCCTCCAGTCCTCCAATCCCTCCAGTCCTCCAATCCCTCCAGACCCCCAAACCCTCCAGTCCTCCAATCCCTCCAGTCCCCAATTACCCTTCAGTCCTCCAATCCCTCCAGTCCCCAATTATCCTCCAGTCCTCCAATCCCTCCAGTCCCCAATTACCCTTCAGTCCTCCAATCCCTCCAGTCCCCAATTACCCTTCAGTCCTCCAATCCCTCCAGTCCCCAATTACCCTCCAGTCCCCAATTACCCTCCAGTCCTCCAATCCGTCCAGTCCCAATTACCTTCCACTCCCCCAATCCCTCCAGTCCCCCAATCCTTCCAGTCCCCAATTACCCTCCAGTCCTCCAATCCTTCCAGTCCCCCGATCCCTCCAATCCTCAATCCCTCCAGTCCACTAATCCTTCCAGTCCTCCAATCTCTCCAGTCCCTTGATCGCTCCAGTCCCCCAGTCCTTCCATGCCCCGAATGTATGAGGATGAAGATGTTTGAAAAAGGGTGTTAAAGGAGAACAGCAGAAAGAGCAGTGTTTGTGTGTTAAAGGGTTAAACTCCACACTGCAGACTGACCTGGCGTGTGGTTTGGGTTTGAGTTGGCCAGGTCGAGAGGAGTGCTGGCAGGAGCAGACGACGGAGAGGGGGCTGATGGGTAATGGGGAGGACTCTTGTTCTCGTCTCCACAGAGGTTCCTCGGAGGAAGACCCGTCACACACAGGTTCACTGGACGCTTCCCAACTGGAATCTTCCGTTCTGCAAATCACAGCAGCTTTTAGAAACAGGGTTAACTTTACCTGGCTAACATTATCAGTGTTAAGTTAGGGAGCCTGCACCGGAACTCTGCCGGTCTCCATCCGATCCGGACTCGACAAGCACGGTTCTTTAGAGCTCGAGCTCCCCTTTCCGAGGTTCCTCCAGCTAGCCTCCTGGAAACCGAAACTTCCATCAGTTCATTCAAGTTTGGTGCTAACAGCAGGTTGGACAGCCTATAAAATATCCGCTGGGCAAACACTGACGGGCCTGGAACTTTACAGGCTGGTACATCTCGGTCAGACCTATCCAACCTATCCACCTATTGCTCCTGGGGTCAATGGATATACAGGCCTACCAACTGAAAATTTCAAAGTTACATAGCTCTGCAGGGTAAAGTCCCACCACCTTGATACTCAGACCCCTTGTACATTCTAATACGCGGCCTTCTTTAAAACAAGACCTCGCTCAAAAGCGCAGATACAGGCCCCCAAATTTTCAAATTTTGAGCCCCGTATCTCCGTGGAACAAAGACCCACAGATTGTGCACTTTACAGCACCAAGACCTTTCCAACGAGCCCTCATTTGTTCCATTAGACCCCAAGAAACCAGAGTTAGGATGTCTGTGTGTATCCTGATCAGATTTAAGTGTAACTCCACGGGGGGAAAGTCCAACCAGCGTGAAACCTTACAGGCCGATAGATCTACATTGAGCCTTTTCCAATGAACCCTCACGTGATGCTCCGCTCCCCCGTGAGCCACATACACAGGCCCACAAATGTTCTTGTATTTAATAAATGAGTGATGGACTGTGTGAATGCTGTTTAACTCATGTTAAATCATGCTCATATTGAGCAAAAAAGGACACAAGACATTAATCACGATTAAATATTTCAGTTGTGTGACGCCCCCGGGTCTCTGTCCCGCATCAGGGGGCGAGAGATGAAGGGAGGTGACAGAGCAGCTGGGAAACGTGACCTACTTTTCTTTTGCCCTTTATACTGCTGGGACTTCTTCCTCTGCTTCGTTACGCCTGAAGAAAGATCCCGCGATGCTGAAAAATGAACAAAGAGTCAGTGCACAACTGACACTCAATCAAAGCACTAATCGCCCTTTAAAACTGCTTTTTTATCATGCAAATATGCTTAAAACGTCCTTATAGGGGCCCTCAACACCCATCTTACTGGCAAAAATGTTAATAGTAATATAATGTAGCAATTATTTTGACACTTAATTGAGTAACAAACAATTTATAACAGCAAACATTCAGTTTTACATGAAATCTGTCTGCAGACACACATGCATTCATTTTTTATATATATATATATACATATATATGTGTGTGTGTGTGTGTGTGTGTGTTTACATATATATGTTTACATATATATATATATATATATATATATTTTTTTTTTTTACAACCCTAAAACTAAAGATGTAGACACTGAAGATGCTTGGCTGATTGACTATGCTGGGTTTACATTTAATTTATTAAAGTTTAATAAAGTGGCGCTGGGTTCTAAAAGCCCCCCCCAAGCCCTCACCCTGCATTGCGGGCGGCTGTAGCTGGTACCCAGTCAGTTGGCACCATCCCACAGGGTAAAGGTCGGGTGACTCGCAGTCCACCCACTGATCGTATTCGTCCTCCCAGCCGTCAAAGTGGATCCGCAGTAACCTGTGCACGATCCGCGTCACCGTGGCAACACACACCAGCCGCGGCTCCATGAGGTCCACGGCCTCCAGCTTCATGCCAGGAATGAAGCCGTGGTTGGGCACGTCCTGCACAACAAGAACAACAAAAAACACACTGAAACTGGACAGCAGTTTAATTTTTTTCTCCAAACTATCACTTTAAAGGTTGTGACTCTGTCGCTTTTTTTTAGCGTTTGGATTTGGCATATAGTAGCACAGGATAAAATAAAGTCCAGTTTCACCTTGTTAAACAGTTTTACAGGAGCTGCCACTGAACTGGTTTCCTTGAGGTAGTCGAACCATCGGAACGGCAGTTTCGTGTAGCCTGGAGAAGAAAACACACTTTACTTCAGCTCTGACTGGTCCAAAACATCTGCTGAGGGACCCACATTCAGCACGGTCTCTGTCTTAGTCAGTTTTCACTTTTAAAAACAATCTAGAACAATATAAGAAGAATATAACCGGCTCAAATAATGAAAAGCTGAACTTTCCTCACTATTTTAAAACAAAATAATTTAATGCAGAATGTAAAAAACGTTGATTCCTCAGTCCATTCGGTCCATCAGAGGACTTTAAGATGCCTGTTTGGAATGTGCAGTGTATGCAATGTCACAAAAATCAGCTCATTAACATAAACGTATCCCTCGGCATACAGCAGTTTAGCCCCAATTTTGAGAATTTCAACTTGGACTGATTTATAAATGGATCTCAGTACAGGTCGGCCGATCAGACCAGAGCTAATTTACAAACATTTATACAGTGCCCTCCACAATTATTGGCACCCCTTGTAAAGATTAGTAAACAGGGTTAGATAAAATGCACCTTTTGGCGAAGTAGCTTCATCTCACACTGAAAAAATGAGAAAAATCCAACCTTTAATTGTAATAAATTTATTCAGAGAAAAACAAATCCCTCATCAAGAATTAATTATTTAAAAAAAAAAAAAACACATGCGGCACAATTATTGGCACCCCTGGAAATTAAAGTGAACACAATTTAACTGAAGCATGTTTCCAACTTAAATTGTAAGTTTTTGAGTTGATTGGAGTGTGTAAGAACTTTCCAGCTGTAATCAATCACTTGCTGATTAACTGGGGTACAAATATGAGGTAACACAGAGGCCCAATTCCCTTAGTCATCCATCAGCTTGGGAAAGACAAGAGAACACGCAAACCAAATGAGAGAGAAGTGTGCTGACCTACATAAGTGTGGGAATGGTTATAAAAAATAGCTGCTTGGATGAAAATGCCCATTTCTACAGTTAGAGCAATAATGTAAAAGTGGACATTAACTGGAACTGTTACAAACGTGCCTGGAAGAGGACCCAAGTTTATTTTGCCCCCATGTACAGTGAGGAGGTTGGTAAGAGAGGCAAAAAAATCCCCAAGGATCACTGTTGGTGAATTACAGAACAAAGTAACATCCTGGGGTTACCAAGTCTCCAAAACCACCATCAGATGCCACCTCCATGGCAACAGACTGTTTGGAAGGTTTGCCAGAAAATAACCTTTTCTGTCAGTTAACCACAAACGTAAGCACCTGCAGTTTGCAAAACGCTACTACAACTTTGACTGGAACCATGTTCTATGGTCTGACAAAACAAAAATGGAGCTTTTTGGCAATAAACAGTCAAGATGGGTTTGGCGTAAAAAGAAAGATGGCTATAATGTAAAGAATCTCATCCCAACTGTAAAATATGGTGGAGGTTCTGTGATGTTGTGGGGCTGTTTTTCCTCCAAAGGCCCTGGAAACTTTGTTAGGGTACATGGCATCATGGACTCCATGAAATACCAGGACATTGTAAGTAAAAATCTGACTGCCTCTGCCAGGAAACTAAAACTGGGTCATCATTGGATCCTCCAGCAGGACAATGACCCAAAGCACACGTCCAAATCAACACAGAAATGGTTAGCTGACCACAGAATCAAGCTTCTGCCATGGCCACCTCAGTCCCTGACCTGAACCTCATTGAAAACCTGTGGGGTGAGCTGAAGAGGAGAGTGCACGAGAGAGGGCCGAGGACCCTGGATGATCCGGAGAGACTCTGTAAAGAGGAATGGGCTCAGATGCCCTGCTTCGTATTCTCCAACCTTGTAAAATGTTACAGGAGAAGACTCAGTGCTGCTTTACTGGCAAAGGGAGGCTGTACAAAGAATTAAACGCAGGGGTGCCAATAATTGTGCCACATGTTTTTGTTGAAAATAATTATTTCTTGATGAGGGATTTGTTTTTCTCTGAATAAATTTATTTCAATTAAAGGTTGG
>JBBPCZ010121063.1:0-10013 GCA_037974445.1 Brycinus macrolepidotus | reverse complement strand
GTGGGTGTGTGTGTGTGTGTGTGTGTGTGTGTGTGTGTGTGTGTGTGTGTGTGTGTGTGTGTGTGTGTGTGTGTATTTACTGCGTTGTGAGGACCAAATGTCCTCATAATGTAATTTTGGAAATTCTGCCAAAAAAAAGACATTTTTGCAGGTCCTCATAAGGAAACATTGTTTCCACCACAAATTAAACTTTTTTAGGAGAAACTAAAAGAGCACAAAGGTTGCTTTTTGGTTATTGGGGTTAAGGGTTTAGGTGTAGGTGTAATATTACTGAGGTACAGTATTACAAAAGCCAATGGAATGTCCTCACAAATATAGTAATGGCAACGTGTGTGTGTGTGTGTGTGTGTGTGTGTGGGTGTGTGTGCGAGAGAGAGAGAGAGCACAATAGCTAGCCAATAGCATTCAGTAGGAATTAACATTTTAACCACTTTTGCTTATTTTAAATTCACATTTAAATATTCTTAAAGTAGTGTAATACATTACAATAATGTAATTACATTTTCATGTAGCAAAGTAGAGAAACACATTGCAGTAATTTGACAAATTTTCACAGTAACAAAGTAGTGTAACACATTACAGTAATGTGACTAATGAGGTAGTGTAACACATTCCAGTAATGTGGTTACTTTTCCTGTGACAAAGTAGTGTAACACATCACAGAAATGTGATTACTCTTCCATGTAACAAAGTAATGTAACACATTAGGGGAATGTGATTACTCTTTCATGTAACAAAGTACTGTAACATATTACAGGAATGTGATTACTCTTTCATGTAACAAAGTAATGTAACATAGTACAGGATTTTTTTTCCCATAATGAAGTAGTTTGACACATTACTCTTAAATATGTATATATAAATATATATATAAAGAGCCTGTCCTTATTCGCACTGTAAGTGCGTGTGTGCTACTTGTGCTGCTAATTTAATCCTTCTAACACAGGACTCGTGTATAAAGGTCTCCAACCTCAGCTACACAGATCAGACTTAGAAACAGCTCTGCAACCACATTTTATTCATAAAGATTTCGCTCAGCCATCCATAACTTTAGTCCAGTATATTTTTTTGTTGACTTTGATCCCCAGCAATACCCCACCCACCCGTGGCCAGGAGTCCTACAGAACATAAATGGCCTTGCTCATGCTGGGTTTGGGAGGGCCCTTCCTCTCCCCTCCTTCTACACTTTCCCCCCATACCCCCGTCCCCCTGTCCTCCTGTCCCCCCAGCACAGTGCCAGCCAGCATGGACCTCTGTTATCTGACAGAACAATATTGGCAGTTAGTGTTCACTCCCGGCGACATTGTGTTAGCAGCAGTGGTTCTTCATGTGCTCCAGAGGAACCATGTGTTCGCCTTCAGCCTCCCTGCCTGGTCGCATTGTGTGATGGGGGAGCACTGTGAGATATAGCAGGTGGAACAAGTGGTATGGTTGACAATAATTGCAGTCAAGTGGATGATAGCTGTATGAAATTGGGGCCTTGCTGCAGTAGAATTACACACACTGGGGGACTTGCACCTACACAGACAGACACACACACACACACACACACACACACACACCCACAGAATATACCAGCATAGTCTGGGCTAGTCTATATCCTTTTCTGATGTTGAGTCAGCAACCCAAGAACTTGGCAAATTATTGAGACGTGGCTACTATTACTAGTACTATTACTATTATTATTATAATAATAATCCTCATCATCATCATCATCATCATCATCATCATCATCACCTCAACCTGGAGGAAGGACCATCAACAAATTCCTGCAAAGGCATATTTCCGTGCTGTTTAAGGCTGCTGTTTAAGGCTATTTGTTTGGTCTAGTTTTTCAGTAACAAATGCATTTCAGCTTTTGTTTGCTTGGCAATGCGTGGGAAGTTCCCCCTGCCACTGTTTTTTTTTTTTGGTGCCACTCATTATTTTGAATCTGTCTCTTGTTCCACTCCCTTGCCAACAGGCTTTCACCGCTCCTAGTCTGTCCAGCACCATTCTCGGGTTTAATTAGAGAAAATGGCATGTGTGTGTGTGTTTTCCTTTCTTCCCTGTAGGATGATACAAACACACACACACACACATACCCTTTCACACCTGCTGGAGGTGCATCATTAGCAACACTTTGCCTGCCACACCTCCTCCCCCTCGCTTTCCTGAGTAAATAGGAGACAGCGGGGAAGTAAATGAACAACCCCTGACGAGGTTAAACTGGGCAGAGAGTGTGTGAGTGTGTACACAGGCCTTGTAAACAGGCTCCCATCTACCCATGTAACTGAAGTCATTTCATATGGGAGCCGTTTAAAGAGCATGACTCCAGAACGACTGCCCGCAATACCAATACTTGAGCTAATGCCCCCACAAGCAACCGGCAGCTGTAACTATCTACTACAGGCACATTATCCATGCATAATACATGACAAGCCATGGTTGTAATTTACCAGTGCAACTTTGCATACTGTGTGAGTCTAAGTTGAGCTTGTAGAAAACCTTACACACGCAAGAAAAGTCAGTGGCCCCATATTTCAGTTACTTAAGGATACTGTCTGACCTTGGATAGGGTTCATTGAAGACAGCTCCTCTTATCTAAATCACTAGGCATCTGAGATATGACTTACCATAGACCACACACTGATGACGCTACTATATACACACAGCCATAAATGATGGGTTATGTAACAACGTACAGCATAAGGTTCCCGGGCGAAGAAGGAGTACAGTCATCAAGTCTTATCTAAGTTTTCCCTTCAGGTATTTCTGATCACAGGGTGCTCGGCAGTGGTCCAGCTAAAAGCGAGAAAGAGAGAGGGTCGGGGATTAATGTTTGCAGTCAGGGAGGATCCAGACACATTTATAATATGGTGAGATGGAGAGCATCAGAAGCAGCAGGAGAGTGATCTGGCATTCATTCAAGCAGGCAATCATTCCTGCAACAAACACTCCAGACCAAATAAAAAAAGATCAGTTGCAGTCAGCTGAGGCAGGTGCTATATTAATTTGTAAATTCATTCAGAACCCTCTAATTTGACTGATGAATCATGCGAGGAATTGCAGGGATCACAGTCTTCTGTGCCATTTCTTATCCTCACCCTTTGCTTGCTTCCTGGAATGACAACACAGTGACTCATGTGTGGTTTTGAAAGACTCAACTCAGCTCTTAAATCAAGTTTGTCCAGATAAGGCATACTAGTTGCGTCAAGTCTCAGGACAACTCCACCTGCTAGTTCACAATGACCTTCAATGCTGGGAGGATGCCGGGTACAGTAAGTTCCTCACATGTGGCACCTACGGCATCGCCTAATCACTTTCTCACTCCTAATGGCCTCTTAGGGACAGCCAACCACAGGCCATGTGTCAAGAAATCCTGAGACAGTGAATTCAGTCAGATTTACCATCCTAAAATTGAAAGAATACATGCTAACCTGGCAAATAAAGCTAGCCTGAAGCAGCTAGTGCAATCCGTGACTCTGGGGTTTTATTACTGTTCCCATTTCTTTTGGCGAGTTATAGTGTGGTTGCTTTAACCCTTCAGTGGGGAGTTTTTTTGTTAAGTTCTGCCCATTACTGTGTGGGTTTTCTTTGCTTCCACATTAAAATTTGACCATCTGTCATTTTGTGTTGTGCCGCCTGACTGCAGAGCAGCTAAATATCTCCTCATCAGTGAGACAATTTTCACCTCGATGCTGGAGTCACTCATTGACTTTGACTCAATCGACAGGATGATTATGTTTGTAAAACAGCACAAGCCTTGGTTGCTATGGTTACAGTGCCATAGTAGTTATGAACGAATACGTGGGGACGATGAGTCAACAGCTGCCTAAAATGTAAAGAATTGCTTTACAGTGTATACTCATCAAACTGCGAGTGTGTGTTTTTCATTGTTGTGTTTTGTACTTTTGAGAAACCTGCACAGTGCTACATTCGTCAGGTGGTGCATCAGCTGTTGGGACGCAGCTTGAGTTAGTGTGATTTAGTTATGGATTGACTGTCAAATAAAAAAAGTATAAATATAAAACTATGAGTGTAAAATTGATGGTGTATCAGCTGTAATCTTGAATCTCCATTAACCTGCATTGTGATGTCGGCACTTAAAAGTGTTGAAATGCAAAGTAGTCAGGCGGCGCAACCCCATGATGCTATGTGCTGAAGGGTTAAAAGACCTTTGAGGTCTTTGAAGGTTGTAATCATATCTTTATATCTGCTGCTGCTGCAAGTCTGCGTCTCACCAGAGCTGGGAGGGTATCAGGAAAGTGGTGCCTGCTGTTATTTTGGGACGTATTGACTGCCCTGGTGTTTCTGGCGAGGCGGCAGGAAGGGTTCACTGAGACAGCGGGACTGTTTCCCTGTTCCTCCCTGCTGCTCGTAGGATACAGGGAAACAGGAGCCTTTTCCTTTGCCTTGGTTAAAGCACTTTTGGGAATCTGTGGGCCACTGACGTGGGTGTATTTGTAAGTGTCCAACTGTGTGGATCTACAGTACTGTGCAAAAGTCTTAAGCACCTGAGAAAATTATACTTAAAAACTGTTTAGGGATGTACTGTTAAGTTAGTGTTAAAACACTAATATTGTATTAGTGTTAATTTATACAATTCACACTTTTACAGTAAATAGTGGTTTTATGTATAGCAAAGTGTTCATTTAACTATTTCCAGACCTCTTTCCTCATGGAAGCACAGTATTACTTGTAGCTAACATTAAATACCTGGGCTGGCTCTTTTTACTTTATTAGATTAAATTAGGTGTGTTGCTTATAGAATTTTATAAATCCACACAACGATTGGAGGCATCGAGCAGAAGTCTGTGTTCTTCTAACCAACTCACAAAATAACAACTGCCTTCTAGAAAAAAATCTTGATACTTTTTACTGCTTTCTTAATTATTTGCATTTAATCTAATGTTCATTTGTGTTTTTGCAAAAAAAAGAAATCCACTGCTAATGTAAGTTGTAGGTGCTTAAGACTTTTGCACAATACTGTACCTGTCACTGTGGTTATATCCCATAGGCTGATCGTCATATAAAGGTCAACAAGCTTGCCTTGACTGAGTCCTCATTGTGTTCAACACAACATGGATTCATTTTCCACATTTGCACCTTAAAACCTTTTCTTTATTCAAGCCCATTCCACAGGAGGCTTTTATTTGGCATGAATGTATGTGAAACCATCACTCCCAGCCTGCTAATTGCACCCAGACACAGAGACAAAGAGACAGTGGCATCAGATGGGACCAATCCCCTAGACTAGGCCCAGCTCAGTGATGAATCTCTCCATTAGAGAACCATCCATTCCCAATCCTCCCTTTCCAGTTGCTCGGTTGTCTGCAGACGCCCTGTCAGCATGACAAAGCTGTTTACCTGCTTCCAAAAGTCCCTGCACTTTCTCTCTGTCTCTTTTAAATGTAAAGGCCTTTGCAGCAAGGGACAAGCCTCACCTGAGGCAGGAGAGCTGTGGGAAAAGTCTGATGGGTACCCAGGGCCTTGTGCATTTTTAACCATGTTCCATTCCAAAGTGTGGGAGTATTGTGAGTGCATAATGTATGGGGGTGTCTGATGTATTATCACCACTGATATTGGTATTAGTGCCATCTGCAGTGGGTTTACGGAGAGTGTGCATTATGTATTGACCACCTCCAAGGCTCAGGAGCTTTGGGATTACTACAAACATGATTCTGAAGATGAGGGAAAATGTGCTTTCATAATTGCCTGAAAAAAGCTTATTCTGTTCTCTGGAGCACGAATATGTTAACCCTGCACTACCACAGTCTGAGGCAGCATTTGAATTTATTTGACTTGTTGATCTCCTGTTGGACAATTCAGTCATATAAGACTCCAACTTCTTGCAGACTGATTATACCATCTCAAAGATACACAGCTGTTGAAAGGATTCGTCAATGAATGATGTGATTATTTAAAATGTAGAAGCCCAGTCAAGAGGTGGAATTTGCTTTCAGAAGTACCTGGAACACCAGAGGTTAGAGAAGTTGAGCTCTGTGTTTGGAGCGGTGTTCTAATTCAAAGTCTCAAGGGAGCAAGCGTGAAAGAGCAAGTGAGAGCTCCTGAGGGACAATATTGGAGCATGGCTGACCCCTCAGAAAAACCAGATAACTGCAGCAGAATTTCTGCATTTCAGAACCAGGGTGTATTTAAGAGGCTTGACAGTTATCAGCTTGGTCCATCCAGGCACTTCAGGAGAGCAGGAGATGCATCCAGGTACCGAGGATGAATTGAAGGTCAGAGTCTTCAAAGTAATAACAGCCCGAGGGGAAGATGTGGATGGATGCCTTTTTACAGTGCAATTAATTGCAAAGGAAATGGGCACGTATGCTTTACCAGTATGCCTGACCTTGGTGAGAGCCAGTTAGGCTTTCCCAATTTTTTTTGGCATCGCGTCCTTTTGCTCGTTCAGCATGGAGCCTTGCCAGCATGCTCAAATTGTGCTCTGGAAGATTTGATCGCTGGAAACTGACAGGGATCTAATTCTCCCTCTTACTTCTGTTGCGGCAGTCCATTTAAAAAAGCCCCAAAGGGTCCACTGGGTAGCCTTTATCACGGTCCCACACACAAGCACATGGATTTAGCTTGATGTCTTTGAAAATCACAGATCTGAGCTACTGTTTTTTTTTTGTACCTAATTCCTCTACCTACCCTTCAGGGATTCGTCTCTATTTCAAGACCTAGGCTCTGAAAAATACTTGACCTGACCAAGTGGGATGAAACCTCCTATTACATAATTCAATCATCACTAATAAGCGTGCGCTTTGTGAGTCATCCTCGTCAAGGGCGGTGCATGTAATCATGACGATAATTAGTGGGGATTGTTATACCTGACTCAGCCAAGTGAATAATTCACGATGGAGTTTTATCATCCCGAGCAGCCTCTCTCATCAAGCCCCTTTCATATGCATCAACGAAAGCAATAGGCCTCAGTGAGGGTAGGACTGTTACAATTTGTAGAGGCAAAAGCTATGTTCCAAAAACCCACAATGATGTCTAAGGCACATATTTTGAAAAAAAAAAAACATAGCTTCAAAAATCTCTGCAAAAACGATTCTAAAATGCTTACGAGTATACCAGCCCAGTAGGGATCGATAATACCTCATAAAAGTTTATGCTGAATTATGTCGAATGGCGTCAAAACGTGCACTGTGCAAAATATAGAGGCTAAGGGATAGATTTTCTAACAAAGTGATGTCAGGGTGTTGCAAAAACAATAGGCTTGTTTGAGCCGACAGATCATAATGTGATATCTTCCTCAAGTTCAAACTCTGCCAGAAAATAAAAGCTTAAAAGCAAAGACAGTCCAACTGAGTCAGTAAATATTGATGTCGAACCCTTTACACGACTACCACAAACCTTTCAGTTAGCCAGCCTTGCAGTTTAGAACAAAGTTACAAGAATAGTGTGATGAAAAATCATATTTGCACAGTTTACCCAATTTTGTTTGATAAGCTAATATCTGTTTGGAGTTTCATCTTTCCTTAATCAGCTATCATGACTCAATTTTAGATGATGGTGTGTTAAGTACAAGAGCTCTCCCTGGCCCTGTTCCCTCCCTTCTCAAGATCAGCTCACCTCAACTCAACCCTTCCTGTGGTGGCCACTCTGAGACTTTACCCCAAAACCCCAAAACGCTAAGCAGTCTGGCAAGCTAAGCTTCGCTGCTAAAGAGAGCGCCTGAATTAATTGGATTTTGGAAAATGAGTTGCTTTGATATTTACGTTGTGACTCCCACTGCTTGACAGCAAGCCTCTAGAAATAGCTTCAGAAACTGTAGGAATAATTAGAACTCCGTGTCTGCCTCATTCTCTCTCTTTCTTTCCTTCTCTGTTTCTTTCTCTGTCAGACATAAAGCCAATTCATTTGGAGGCTAATAGAAGAGCAGGGGATACGGTTAGAGAGATACAGAGCGTGTCATGTCAATTTGTCCCATGCTACTGTAAAGACTCGTCCTTCATATTGATATGGAAGAGGCTTTGTTCTCGGAACTGATCCACCTCCTAATATATGTTTCCTGACAGTTCTCTGTCTCTGGTGGATAAAAGCCTATAGCTTCTCTTTCAAAGCACAGCAACCAAGACAGAGCTCCATCGTCCTTAGAAATAAGATTTCACAGACTGGATATGGCATATAATGGGCATTTTAATCATTTATGCTGTTTGAGTGTCCTTATTTTTAAACTAGATGTTAAATATTCCAACAATACATTGTCTTGTATGTATGTATGTGATAAATTGGCATCTGTAATCATCTAAGAGCAGTAGTCATAAGACCTGATCCGTACCTGATGGTTGAGCTGATTTATTGATTTATCTTTGTATTTTAGGTGTGTGTGTGTGACTAAGTACACTACAAGCTAACCTACAACACAATTTGTTATTACTCTTTTATTTATTTATTTTTTTTAATTTCATATATTACTGCCTAAATTTGACCATTTTGCTTAAAAATCTGAATTGTCCTCACAAAAAAAAAAATACTTTCGTGTGGTTTGCAAATGTCCTTTACAGTCCATATATAAGAACTAGGCTGGAAAAAGCATTCCATTTTATATCCATTTTAGTGATATAATTTACATTTATCCTCCATTTCTGCCAGTAGAAATACAGCCCTGCCCATCCATGCTTAAGTCAAAAATAAAGGCGTGTTTCTTTTGTAATGAGGTCCAGTGCAGGGCAGCCAAATCAGAACAGAGCTCATTTACAAATTTCAGTCTTAAAAGCACAGTAACAAAATATCAGCTACTTGTTTGTCCATACTTCCCACCATTCTTTGTCAGACATTAAGTAAAATACTAAGATAACAATCAATTTCTTACATTTCTTACTATACATGCCCTGCTTAATGGACATATGAGGTTAATGAGACAGTTCACATTGAATTTGGTTGAACTGCCCACCCATCATTGGGAGTAAATTGGAGCAAAAGTTCCAGCTTGCCCCAAAAGCATTAATCAGGGTGGTTTGTCTTTAAGTGGTCTCATAAATCAATGTAAACACAATTAATTCAATACAGTTCTATACGGATTAAACAAGACAGCCTTTCTGACCTAAACACATATACATCAAAATAAACATGGATTTGCATTGATCACAAAAAGAAAAGCAAATGTCAGTGACTTCTAAGGTAGGTTTGTGATAAATCTGCTAAACATAAACTTTTATATTGAGAGAAATATACTTCTATCATTGTTCATGCTGGGTGAGTTCATCAAGACTAACCCCACTGTGGGGAGGCTGCAGTTTAGCTTGGCTGGCTCTCAGTGTGAGTTATATACAGTTATATACACAATATCACTGTGTATAATGTGTGCACTTGTACATGTGATTGATTGAGACAGTTCACATTGAATCTTGTTTCATAGTAAACACTTTTCAGGTTGAATCTTAGATGAGGTTGTTTTGCATCCACTGTCTTCCAGTCCTTAGTCCTTTCTGATAGACTTACTGTAGATGGGTTTCATGTGTGTTTTTGCCTTGTCTTTCATCTTCCCATCTGGTGTGCTGTCATCATTTGAAGCTGAAGGCCACTGACTGGCCAAGCCGCTCTCCGTCTGCGTTCGGTTTATGTTTCATCATCGACAGGACTGTCTTAATCATCATGCTCTGCACAGTCCGGCCTGGCTTAGAGATATATTCCAGCAACAGGGTTTTGATTGGCGTGTGTTTGTGTGTGTGTGTGTGTGTGTGTGTTTGTACATGCACGTACACGTTTTTCCAATGTGTTTGAGGGAACTTTGTCACTCTGCTCATAAACCTGCAGCTCCCCAGGGTGCAAAAGCCTCATTAGCATTAGTGTTTATTCCACAGGGCCTATTTTTAGTGTAGCTTAGAACAGCCTCCTTGTTTTACAGATTCTCTTGAACTTGCATTTCTCTTCAGTAGGGTGTGTAGTGCTGTGTGTGCATGTGTGTGAGTGTGTATGTGTGAGTGTGTGTGTGTGTGAGTGTGTTTATGTGTGTGTGTGTGTGTGTGTGTGTGTGTGTGTGTGTGTGTGTGTGTGTGTGTGTGTGTGTGTGTGTG
>JBBPCZ010121062.1:0-10013 GCA_037974445.1 Brycinus macrolepidotus | reverse complement strand
TGCTCTGATTGAATATTGAATTGCCAATTGCAAAATGAATTGCCATTTGAATTTTTGTGCTTATAATCTTCCATAGACCTGCTCTATTTGTCTGGCAAATATAACAAACCTTTTTTTGATTTTAAGAACCTTTCTGATCTTGAGTCTTGAATCTGTGGAACATGATTTATTTTTCCACGACAGCAAGCAAACAAAAAAAGTAAACGCGGTAGCCACATAGAATTACTGAAAACTTCCAGATGAAAAAATATCGACCATCTAAACTTTGTTTTCCGCTATGCAGCTTTATATTTGTGCCCATACCGAAGTACTAAGTCTCCAAACATTTACTAACTTCGAATTGTAATAAAATCCAAATCACACACACCGCTGGTTTTATCTCTCTCTTCTCCTTTCACCTTTTCACACTCTCTTGACTCTCTTTCGACTGTCTCTCTCTGCCAAACCTAATAAAATCCCTGGTTGGCTGGGCACCTGTCTGTCTTATTGAGGCGAACATCAAGTTGAAACATAGATCCAGAATTTTAGCGGGATCAAACAGCAAAGGATCATGGTAAACTGAGTCATATTTTTAATTCACGAACTGACAATACTGTTAATATGAGTTAGGCAAACAAACAAAAAAATAATAACAATAGAAATTTATGGGTCCTACATAACATCAAGAAAAAATACAGAAAAAAATAGAACATTTATCAATGAAACAAAACACAAATGGGTTAAAGATATAAATACATAAACTCTTCTTAAACCTCTCATGCAAAAAGCACAGCTGTGATTTTTTTTCAAGCTACTTTTTTACACTGTTAAACAAACATTCAGCAGGAGGCCCTCCAGCCGCATCATTCACCACATCACTCACATCACACACCAAACTGTGTTTGCTTTACAAATATGCCTGAAATCAATCAGCGAGTCATCACAGTGACATCAAGGCCAGGAGCTCTCTTGCAGCCCTGCTTGTCTCTCTGTAGAGTAAATCAGAAGAGGGACTAACATTTTAACTCAAGTGGTATTTTTGTCTGTTGCTTTAAAACTACGGTGTTGCTGTGCACAAAAATGTGGTGTGTTACAGGACTGTGAAAGAAACAGAAGGCAATACATATTCATGGTAGAAATGTAAAATGAATAGTTGCTATATATATATGTTTGTCAGGATGCAGCCTGTCTCCAGGCAGGGAAGGGAACGCAAACGCAAACGCAGACTTCCATAATCGATAACTCTTTTATTTCAAAACAAATGGGCACGAGGGCCTAAACAGAAACTGAAGCACCAGACACAAGTGTAAACACAAAAGCAGGCAAGATGACGGTGGACCGACAACCTAGGTCCACCACAAACTGAACTAAACACAAAAACCCTAACCCACCAGCCAATGAAAACTAAACATCACTTTAACTGAGCACACCGGTCAGCTGAAACAAATAATACTCTAATCTCAAAACCGGTGTGCTCAAAACATGTCAAAATAAAAGCCCATGTACAAACCGAAAAGGGTGGCCTCTAGCGGACGCCAACCGTAACATTACCCCCCCCTCCACAGCACAACCCCGGGGCGCCAGCAGGCCGACAGGCCCAAACAAAGGGCGGAGGTGGGGTAGGCGGCGGCAAAACGCGGACCCCGTGGGCCCCACCTGCCTTCCACCAGTCTTTACACTGGCCGGCCTTCTGCACGGCCAGAGCGGCCCGTGTGGATCCCACGGTCCATTCTTTTGAGGGGTGTCCATATGAGTCCCTCCGTGTCCTCCGGGACGGAGCCCCTCCGTGTCCTCTGGGACCAGCCCCTCTCGGGGAGCCCCTCCGTGTCCTCCAGGACCGAGCCCCTCTCGGGGAGCCCCTCTGTGTCCTCCTGGACCGAGCCCCTCTCGGGAAGCCCCTCCGTGTCCTCCGGGACCGAGTCCCCCTCGGGGAGCCCCCTCCGTGTCCTCCGGGATCGAGCCCCCTCCGGGGAGCCCCTCCATGTCCTCCCGGGATGAAGCCTCCCTCCGTGGAGCCCCCTTCGTGTCCTCCGGGATCGAGCCCCCTCGTGGAGCCCCTCGGGGGCCCTCCGTGACCCCAGTAACCCCCCCCTAAAAAATATCTGGGGAAAACCCCAGTGGCACCCCCCCTCCAAGGGCACGATTCCAGCATGCCAGGGGGGCCTGGCCCCCTCCAGTGTGGTTGGGGAGAGCCTGGTGGCCAAGTCGGCCCCCAGTTAGGAGCCGGAGCGGAGACTGCAGCTTCTTCGCTACTACTCGGGGCTGCTGCAGCGTCTGCACTACTACTTGGGGCCGCCGCAGCTTCTGCGCTACTACTTGGGGCCACCGCAGCTTCTGAGCTACTGCTCGGGGCCGCCGCAGCTTCTGCACCATTACTTGGGGATGCTGCAGCTTGGGACTTGAGCCATGGAGCCGGCATGTTCGGCTGGCAAAGATGCGGTGGCTGGAGAAGCCGCGGAGCCGGAGTCGGCGGCTGGAGAAGCCGCAGAGCCGGAGTCGGTGTCTGGAGAAGATGCGGAGCCGGAGTCGGTGGCTGGCGAAGCCGTAGTCGGCGGCTGGTGAAGCCGGAGTCGGCGGGTGGCGAAGCTGGCGTGGGTGGTGGGAGCTGCCGCAGAGCCGGCGTGGATGGCGGGAGCTGCCACGGAGCCGGCGTGGATGGCGGGAGCTGCCGCGGAGCCGGCATGGACGGCTGGAGCTGCCATGGAGCTGCCGTGGGCAGCGCCTGGAGAGCCAGGGTGCACAGGGTCCTTAGAGCTGGCGTGGGAGGCTGGAGCTGCCGCGGAGCCGGTGTGGGAGGCTGGAACTGCTGCAGAGCCAGCGTGGGAGGCTGGAGCTGCCTCGGAGCTGCCGTGGGCAGCACGAGCAGTGCCTGCAGAGCCAGCGTGCGCAGGGACCTCAGAGCCGGCATGGGCGGCATCAAGACCCGTGAGTCCGAAGTGGCTGCGAATGAGGCTTGCTGGAGCCACCTGGGACTCGCCCCACGAGCAAGTCGGGCATGAGCCTGGGTGGAGGAGCCCCAGCGGAAGTCACGGACTTCTCAGGCAGCCGGTCAGCGGACTGGAGACGGCAGTGTCGCGACCCACCTCGTCTCTTTCTCCACCGAGCCGCGGAACTCTCACCTCGCAAAGCAGCGAGCCTTAACAGGAGCTCCTTCGCGGTCCGGTTGAAGACGAGGGGGCTCACGAACACCTCCGGAGCCAGGATTGGTGGCGCGTCCACTAAACAGAAACTGAAGCACTAAAGACAAGTGTAAACACAAACGCAGGCAAGATGACGGTGGACCGACAACGTAGGTCCACCACAAACTGAACCAAATACAAAAACCCTAACCCACTAGCCAATGAAAACTAAACATCACTTTAACTGAGCACACCGGTCAGCTGAACCAAATAATACTCTAAACTCAAAACCGGTGTGCTCAAAACATGTCAAAATAAAAGCCCATGTACAAACCGAAAAGGGCGGCCTCTAGCGGCCGCCAACCGTAACAATGTTGTGTGTTGTCTGGTATTCTGACTGACTTAAAAGCACAAATGAATAGCTTTTCACTTTCTGTTCTGGCTTGAAATGAGTGTCAAATAATTAGTACAATGTGAACCCCAGTGTTAAAATTCACTTATACATTTGTGTAAAGGAAACTTATATTAAACCAAACATATTGGGTGTGTTTCTTCCTGTTGAGTTCATGAAACTGGTCATTTCAAGGTTCAAGGTTACTTTATTGTCATCAGCAGCTGTGAACACGTACATAGTGTGATGAGACAACGTTTCTCCACTGGCCACGGTGCATCATATGACAATATTCAACATTCAATAGAGTGCAAGTTATGACAGAAGCAACATTCTGGACGCTTTGTAAACCTTCCACAATGGCACAACTGCACCATAAGTATGATTATTGCACAGGTGGCAGTTAGCATCATTGAACAAAGTGCAAGGGATGACAGAAACAATACAATAAACAGACAATATAGCAGTGTAACAGTAGTATCGATGGGGTGTAGATGCGAGACAATACAGTAAGTAGACAATACAGCAGTGTAACTGTAAAGTGGGAAAAGGATGTGAACCTTCTAGAATTAGTAATATTGCAACATACAAACAATATTGCACAGAGCAAAGTGTGAAAGGGATATAAACCTTCCAGAATTAATATATTGTTAACATTGCACCATATGAGTATTATTGCACAGGAGACAGTGAGCAGCATTGAACCACACTGAAAAAGTGTAAATTGCAGCTTATCAAATTAAGTAACAGGGTGTCTATAGTGGCAGTGAACGAAGGTAAAGTGCCGGTGGCGTTGAAGTTCCAGAGTGTAATATGAGAGGTATTTAAGGTAAAGAGTGAGATAGTTCACTGGAGTGTACTTAGCCAGGGACTAGACATTTGTGTGCATTTAGAGTTCTGATAGGCTGCGGTATGAAACTGTTGCACAGTTGTGCAGTACCAGAGTGGAAGCTTTGATACCGTTTGCCAGACGGTAGAAGAGAGAAGAGTCTGTGTAGTGGGGGGGAACAGTCTTTCACAATGTTACTGGCTCTGTTATAGCTGTGGGTTTGGTAAATGTCATTCAGGGGAGGTAGAGGCGCACTTTTGATGAAGTACAGTTTTAAGTAAAAAAAGAGCTGTCCATGATTGACTCACTTAAACTTGAATGATATGAGTTTTACGTCTAATTACCTCATTGGAAATTTCTGTTAATAAGCTCTTATTTTTCTTATATTTCATCAGTTATTGTCAACGTTTACCTTGGGTTTTGGCATTGAAGGTTTGCTAGAGGTTTGGATGCATTTTACAAGCATGTTTTAAATTAGCCAAGATTGCAATTTACCAGTCCAGCCTGTATCATTTCTGTAAAGGTAAGCAAGTGCTAGTGGCCTCTGATCAACCTCTGATTAGGCTAGCACAAGCACACAAAACCTGAGATCCCTGAAATGGGTGATTCTGGTTGTTTTGCAACTATTTTATTCTCAAATATTCTGATAAATGTCCTATGATAGTAATGTTCATGTGACCAGGTGTTTTCAGAATTGTGAGTTCAGTGAAGCACAGAAGCATAAATATTTTATCACATGTCAGTTTGTTACATGTATCTTTTGACTTAGCGATACTTCATTCAAGAAAATATGTAAGTAGTCACTTATATATTTTATTTACAGCATTAAGTTTTAATTACATATATGTAATTATATTTGAGTTATATATTTGAGATATATCTGAGTTGCATCACCTGAAACTGTGTCATATTTCTAATTATTTCCTAAATATTTCATAATTTAGGAATGATCCAAATAATTTATGTATGTGTAACATCTGAAGATTTCCTAGGTGGACCTTTAGTGCTAATCACATTATTTTGGACCAGAGTTTTCTATTTTACATGGTTTATTTCTGCAGATTTGTCATGCAGGAGTGGAGGTAGACAGTAGATTTCTGAGCTGGTCCTCCAGAGTTGAAAATACATAACCTCCTCAAACAAGAGCCAAACATGCTGTCAGCAAGACCTAAGTTACTCCTGCATTGGGACAGCACTAGAACCATGCTCAGTGTTGTGAAATCCAAACCTTTTAGGGTACTTAAAACCAAGTTAGTTTGGGCTTTCAATACGGTCAATTTTTTAGTCCGTGCTCGTCCTGTTCTGTAATGAAACACTCTTACACACTCATGCAAGCTTTTACGCATTGTTTCTTCGAGTCGAGGTTAATTGCTGTTGGAGAGATGCCTCTGGCAGCTCTGAATACACAGGATGCGTATTGTATTCAAACCACTGCCAAAGGAAACTCAGTGACACTGCAATGGGATGATGTTATGCTTTGGCTCATCGGGATTTCCAGTTAAGTTTGACATTCTTCTGGATCATGAAGAAGCAGCAACTTCTGAAGCGGATTACAGTGTGCAACTCTAATAATGACCAGAGGGATCCCATAAATCAATCCCTGATTTTCCTTTTCAACGCCACTCAATCTGACAGGAGTGATGAAGATTTGGCCCCTCAAGGTTTGAGTCCCTCAGTTCTTTTTTCTTCTTTTTAATCATGCCCATATTGGATCAGAGGATGTCTGGGTTTTAATGGATTACCAGACAGATCCCACTTTAAAGCTCAACCAAACTGAATACCTCAAGCATCAAAGTGTCTCTGCAGCTTATGTAAAAAAGGACACTGTGGAAGGTGTCTCCAAGGCAAAAGATAGAAAGTCACCCCACACATTCTGCCTGTGCATGGCTCTGTACGTTCTACAAGAGAACCATTTGATTTGACTTTCTCAGGGCCAAGATAACAAGTTTTGCAAAAAGCATAAAACATTTGCAAAGAATAATTAGATCAAAGGCCAAAAGCCCATAAAAACCCAAAACCTGTCACAGATGACCTAATATTGACTTAAGGCACTTGGTACTATAATACAGCTGTTACCACCAACCCTGGTCCTGGAGGCCCCTGCTTTGCACCCAAACACTTTATCCAACTAATCAGCTAAATAATGAGCTTTTTCTTGATAAAATTTTTGTGGTAAGAGCAGGAAAATACTGGGACTTCAGGACCTAGATTGGGAACCTATGCTATAATACAAAGAACTGATATGAAAAAAAAGTATAAAACTTTAAATGTGAAATATTATGACAAAGTGTTTACATTTCCATTTAACATTCATATTTATTAAACAATTTATCAGAGGTGCATACTTTGGAGGGAGTGGAGTTCAGGGGCATTTTGTGATACACACACACTTAAGAAAAGAAACATGCGATAATGAATGAACAATGCACAATAATGACACACTAAAATGACTGTATTTAAGGCAACTTAGGAAGACTAAAATGAGTTTTGAATAAGGTAAAAAAAAAAAGACACGTGGAAGAACAGAAGCATACATTTGATTCACAGTGCACTGTAACCACATTCATAGGCCTGAATGTGAGCACCAAAAGCATGCACAGGTGAGACCTCAAGTCTTCCAAAACAACTCCTTATATGCCATAAAAATATAACATTATCATTTAAACCTCCCTTTTCTCCTTCCATACCACCACCATTTCAATTCCCCATTGATATTTAATATAGAAGGCACTAATTGCTTTTAATGAAGAGGCTGTGAACATTCCATGCAGCCTTTAATAACAGACTGTGTGAGGGCTTACATGTTGTTCCATTCGACAGCGTCTACCCTTCACGCTCCGAGGAGACTCCGGGGAACAACATGTGCCCATCTGATGCCCTGATCCTGGTTAATGCCATTTTATTAGAAGAGTCTGCAGATGTGCTTGGAGTTATTTTCATTCAGTAAAAGAATTGATCTAGGCTAAGCTCGAGCTTGTCACTATGACACTTCTTTTGTCATAATTGTAGGCTTAAATGCAAAATCAGGTTCTAGATCAGCACTCTTAGTAAGAGGAGTAGGAAAGAATCGCTCTTTTTCAGGATTACTGACTGGGCCTGGAATGATGTCTCACCAGTCTCGCTCTTCTCTGTGTACCTGCTGAATGGAGAAAACAAGGAAGAAAGTGAAAAACGATAACCAATGAGCATTTTATATATTACTATGTATAGTTTTCTTAAACAGATTAAACAGAATTGGATTGTTTTGTTCTGCCATGCTCCTTTTACCTGGTGATCTTCTAGTAGCTGCTCTTTTCTGAGAGCCTCCCTCTAAAAAGGAAATTGAGGGTTTAACAAATTGCAACTTGGTATTCTACTGTATAAACATCTAGGTCCATGGATCCGATATCTGGTCCTGGACTACCCTTGTGCTTCATGTTGTGGTGTTTTCTCTGCTCTAACACACCTAAACCAACCAACCAGCTCATTAGCAACCCTTTCCTGAAGTGGGTGTACTGGAGCACGAAAAACACTAAAAGTCAACAGGAAACAGAATTCAGAATGAATTTTTCTGCATAACGTTGTATTTTTCAGTGCAATGGGTTGTTCAGGTGGGAAATAATTATTAACGGGACAATAATTTAGTAATCATATTTTGATTGGATTATGAAAAGGGGGAATGAAAAATGTCAGGCTGGGATGGAAACCTGAAGAAACCAGACAATTGTACCTGTTAGGTTAGTCTGTTAGGTCTGTAGGCTTATTGATTATGTATTTTCTGAAATTTATGAAAAAGTTACTCCATATTTGTTGATTAAATTGACTGGTTGATTAAATGAACTAAAGTAATGGTAATGGTGATTATTTTACAATTGCTGCAAAAACTAAAAATTAAAGTGAGACAGTAAATCTAGCTAAGTGATGAAGGGTTGTCTGCAGCAGGACTGCCAGCTAGTGTAAATGAGATATGTGTATACGCAGCCAGTGATGGCACTGAAAACTGGTTCAAGGATCAATAGGTTGGTGGGAGGGCAAAGGAAAACATGCTGTGATATTTCTGGCTGATATAAATTTTCCCTTCCCCTCAGTTTCAATGACATGACACAACATATTGTGCTTGATATAATAATATGAAGTAATAAGGTAAAAAAAAAGGTCTATTTTATTTTTGGTTGACTAAATTATGCAGGGTAGGGTTTCTCCAGGACCAGGGTTTGGAACCTCTGATGCAGGTTAATGATAAATAGATCTGAAGTCTCTAACGTTTTATAATTTTGGTGATCCTCTCCGATTCTGCATCAATTAGCTCTGGGTTATCCTTGTAAGAGAGGATCTTTGAGAAATCTGGTCCTGCAATGTAGGAAAAGAATGAAAAATGAGTGTGAGCCACCTGGAGGAAGGATGATTTCATTTGACCTGATATGTATTATTAGCCATGCCCAAAACTATTGATTGCACACTGTTTCAGTTTCTAAAATCTTACCTTCAATGATTTGCGGCTCTGGCTTGATCACCTTGGTGACAGATGTGAATCCTGCCCCCCCTTCCAAATAGAAGGAAACAATAAAAGGATTATTTATTTACCAGAATAAACATGCCACACCCAGGCAACAGACGCAAACTAGAGAAACTGCTCTGATGGGGCGCGGTGTACAATGCTTACTTTAAAATACTCCAGTAAACCAATCAAAGTAACATTTACCTAAATATTATTTATGTATATAAATGCCACAATTAATACACAATTAATGATAAACACATAAACTTAATGGCTAATTATAAAAGTATAATAAGTTTATTTGTCTTTTGCTGGTTAGCAAGAGTCATCAAAATAATTTAGAAGCAAAATAAAGGAATCATACCATTTAAACTGCAACATTCCTTCCCATTATACATTACAGAATATTACCAACAAAATCCTAAAGTTTGCAATTAAATTGCTGGTATATGTGATTTAAATCACAGACATAAACAGATATTGTTGTTTTAACATGATCCAATGAGTCCAAAAGTCCTTTGGCTGAAAGTTACGGCTTCCCAAAAATGTTGCCATCTCAAACTTACACTGACTTTAATGTCCTCACTGTCCTTAGTCTAAAGTCAAAGCTCTGCAAGTGATTTGAATCAATCATAATACAATACCAAACTGAACTTTCTGGCACTTCAACAATACTGCATGAAGTTCAGAGACATATAAACATGATGTGCTAGGTCTGCTTTGCAATGAGGAGGTCATACAGTTCATAAAGAGAATACAGTTGTTTCATTGGTGGTTTCATTCCCATTTCTCCATGTAAGAATGCATATCTAAAAATGTCTTAAGTAGGGGTGGGAATCGAAACCCGTGGAGCGGAGAAAGCGGTCCAAGGCGTGGTTGCATTTTACAAAAAAAAAAAACGCGTTCTTTGTAACTAGTGTAGTGCCGGAAACAAGCTCACATAAACAAGCTTCAATAGACAAAGTTCTGGAAAGGCTGTCTTTTTCTTTGGTTTAATTACGATTTAATTATTCCTAAAAATAAACGTTATGGTTTCGCAGTTCGCTTACACATTGACGGCTGCGGAGCAGCCTACAGGCTGCAAGCTATTTCCTGATGCTTGTTTAAGATGCCAAATTTCATAGTAAGGAGAAAATAATTTCCCAGCATTTAGTGCCACATCAGTCTCAAAGGCTTTTAATGTCTCAAAACAAAGACGAGATCTGCAAAAGGGTGAAT
>JBBPCZ010121061.1:0-10013 GCA_037974445.1 Brycinus macrolepidotus | reverse complement strand
TTATAATTATCAGAAATATCATAACATTATAAATATCATGTTTCAATATAAATAAATATATATACTATCATAATCATACATATATTTATATCATAACACAATATGTCTCAATATGCTTTTCTGAGCATATCGCAATATCATCAGTACTTAAAGATCACTGACCAACTTCAGGCTGCATTACAACCAGAGCATAATCAGTCTTGTTTAATATAATTTAGTAGAGATGCAGTGTGTGAAATGAAAAATGAATAATCATTTGTACATAGTATTTTTAAATGTGGCATTACTGTCTTTGTCTGCTCCAAATCATCAGATGTCAATACTTATTGTGAAATTTCTTGAAGTAATGTGATATTATATTTTTGTCATAATGGATTTCCTCTAAAATTGCTGCATCCCTAATTACACATGACAAAACAGCTTTGTTTTGAAGGTAAAGACAGCAGTAATAATAATAATAATAAAAAAAACACTGTAAAAGGTACCTTGAGCGGGTTCCAGTCAATAAGCTGGTGTCGTATCAGAGGAGCCAGGAGTTTAGGAAGGCACAAACCAATGTAGGCGTTGTTGTAGGACTCTGGGAAGGAAACTCGCCATTCATCAAATCTGGACAAGATTTTCTTCACATCAGAGAAGTCCTCCTGAACATCAGCAAAAATCTCCTGAGATCTCTTCAATATGTCAACTGTGGGAAACAGTAGTACAGATTTACCATTAGTATTTGCAGACAGAGACAACAGAGAATCTAGTTTCTATCCATTTCATAATATACAAGTAAGGCTTAACGTACACTTCCATCCAGTAGACATGCATATACTATTAGAAATGGATGACACAGGGACTTGGTCTTGATGCTGATATTTCTCATGTATACATCTACTGACGCCAATACTAATACATAAATATTTAGAAAATGTTTTTTTGTTTTTTTTAATCTACCTTGATAAGCGTTACAGAGAAACATTTATTTCTATAGGTTTAAAAATGCAGTAAAGATGTTAAGTTGCAAGCAATTTAGCACACTAGTCCAGACTTACCTATATGCCTTGCTATTCAAGAGTACAATAAATATATAATTTTTTTTTTTAACAACAATTATCTGCCAGCACTGATATGATTCGAAAATTTTGTTATGCATCCTTAACTTTACCTGTGAGAAATGGTGAAAATAGAAATAAATCTGTTTTTTCAGTGCGAGAACATCATATAAAAAGTCCCACCTCTTCTGCTCTGCAGCTCCGCCTCCTGTTCTGCGGTTGGTTCCAAATCAGCTGGGACACTTCCACTATCATCTTCTAAGTGCAAACTGGAACATGAACAGAAAAGAGGACATTAATGGTACTTGACAAAGAGACACATAAGAGAAAGCAAATTGTGTGTATCATTAAATAGCTCACCTGTTTTTACATGGGTCAGTGTTTCCCAATGCTTCCCTATTACCATTCACATTAGCGTTGTCTAGAAGACATGGAAGATTATAAAGAAGTAAACTTATATTTTTTCCATATGAAATGTTCAAGAAGACAGTGATAAATGCTGCAAACAACTGTTAATGAGGTCCATGACTAAGCACTGCCTAACTCAAATGATGTACCCAACAGATACGCATATTTGAAGCTAAAGTAAACAAAATTTAAGTCCTTATCAGATGAAATAAACACACTGTAATGTAACCTTCCACTTACAGGTTAACTGCTGGAGGTGTGTGGACTCCAGCTGTACTGCATGTCTCCTCTGAGACAACAGCGATTCTGCCTGATCAATATAAAGACTGTGCATGTCCAGCTCCACTGAGTTTATTAACATCATCTGAAAAAACACAGCATATCATGTTATTGGCACCTGAAAACTCAACATTTTGCATCATCTAAAGTCTTAATCGGCAGGAATGGTCAAAGATCAAATCTTCAGAGTATTTAAAATAAGATACGAAACACCCTAACCTTGTATTGAAAAACAAACTATAGAATATAAGTTCCATGACATATCAATAGATTTTATATTTTAAAAATGCTTTTCTAGGGGAGTATGAAACCACTTTGCAAACCTTCTATTAGCTTATTTGATACCCTTTCATCACTAGATTGAGTCAGTGGATGTTTGAGAGCAGCTTCTCTCTGCCTAAAGAGACATGCCATAAATCTGACATCCAGTATTCTGACCTGCTAGTTACATCCCAGATCACCACATATCCCTGTGATCACCCAAATGAAGATTAGTTTTAAGGTAACTAAGAACCTGCTAATTAAACATGAAACTGCTGTTGACTCACAATCGTATCATAATTTAGCTCCTTGGTGTTTGATGAAGAGCTTACTGTCCCAATAAACAAGTCATTCATAAGCAGATAGCATCTTTAGCAATAGTAACTAATTAATTTATTAATTATTTATTTGAATGTTAACCATAACTAGAATAATGTGTCAGGCAACCATTCATACAATGGTACACTCTATGGACAAAGGTATTGGGACACCTGTTTTTCAGGGTTTGGGCTAGGCCCCTTACTCCCACGGAAGGGCAATCTTAATGGTTGGATGAGTTTGGTGTGGAAGAACTTGACTGGCCCGCACAGAGCCCTGACTTCAACCCCATCAAACACCTTTGGGATGAACTGGAACGGAGATTGCGAGCCGGGCCTTCTCATCCAACATCAGTGCCTGACCTCATAAATGCTCTACAGAATGAAGGCGCACAAATTCCCACAGCTTGTGGAAAGCTTTCCAAAAAGAGTGGAAGCTGTTATAGCTGCAAAGGGGGGACCAACTCCATATTAAAGTCTATGGATTTGAATACAATGTCATTTTAAATACATATATCCTAAATATTGCCCATCTCAGCTAATCAATTGTAATTGTACTCCAGAATGAAATTGGACATCAATAATTTAACAGTGAAAACGGCTCTGATAAGTTGCACCTGTGGTTTACTTCAAGATATTGCAATAACAAAATCAGGTTACAGGCTTGGCTGTGCACCATATTGTTACTGGTAATGAACGCTGCATGTGTCTCTGGCTATGGTGGTCTGAACCGAAAAATCCATTACACATGACAGAATCTCCTCTGGTAAAAATAATCCAGCGTGAATAGTGTGAGGTTACTCCTATACTTTGAGGTAAAAATGTTTTATTCGACCTTTTCAGACAGACACTCCAGCAGGTTCTGAGTGAAGACATTCATGCTACGGTAGAAGCTGAGCTGCTCAGCTGCAGGGTGGTTCTCCAGGTTCTCCAAACAGCTTTTGGCGCTCTCCATGTCTAGCTGCATCCTCCGGAGCTCAGCCTCCCTTGCCCTGTGGACTTCCTTTAGTGATTCCAGTCTAGAAAAGCACAGAAACATGCTTAGGGTTGTCTGTACAGATTATTTGTAAAAAAAGATTCATTGACTTCAAAGCATTACTCATCATGTAAGTCACTCAATGGTTTGGTCCCTAAATACATCTCTCATATGTTTGATGTGTATAATCCTGGTAGGTCACTTAGATCTGCAGGAGCTGCTCAGCTAGAGGCAAAAAGGGCCAAAACTAAACCTGGTGAAACAGTGTTTAGTCACTATGCTGCCCATTGCTGGAACCAACTGCCCATCAATATCAGATCTGCATCAACTGTAGCTACACTATTTTCCTCCACCTTCTCTTAAACATCTGTGCTTCTATTGCATGTTTAATCTTTTATTACTTTTCTATGTAATCTTTTATTTAGTTTTTTTTACTTCCTATTATTTGTATGTTTAAGATTTTATTCTATTTCTGTAAAGCACACTGAATGACCTTTGTGTATTATAATGGGCTATATAAATAAACTTGACTTGGCTTAACCATTTAGTTATCTAGAATATGGTCTGCTGTTGATAAATTAATTCATGGTGACGACTACAAGAGATCCAAAACGCTATCAAATGGAAGACCCAGATATCAACTAAGAAACCCTATGTACTTATTCAATTCAGTCTTTCTGGGCAAATCTTTTCGTTTTTTGCTTTCAGCCCTTGTCCGTATCATTTAGAAAACCCAAATTCCAGTTGGACACCCTTATGAAACACTCAAATGCAGGTTCATGCAAAAATTGTGCTTTTAATAATTAACATTTTCTATGCTCCAGAAAGATCTTGCAAGGACTTACTTTAAAGTGATTCGTTTCTTGATGATATCAATGCTGACAGGTGGGAGTGTTTCAGGGATGTCAATCATGTTCTTCTGCCTGAGAGGCTTGAAATGGTCTTTGCTTTGCTTCTGAGGAGAAAACCAAGTCAATAATGCATTTCAATTCTTGGAAAAAGAAACTTATTGCAAAACTGGTACTACTTTAACAACAAGACCACCCTTGTAAAGGCTTTATGAATGGTTAAAATGAGTTATTAATAGTTATTTAAACCATTTAAATTATTAATAAGCAGTTAGCATGAATGAAAAGGGCACCAGTGACATATCTGAGGTATATATCTGACTGACGGAGAAGACAAAGAAAGATAAGGTACTACCAAAATGAATGTGGCAAGTAAAAGGTCACCACTGCCCTTTCTACAAATTGGAATGCTTATTATTATTTTTATATTGGTTATAACCTAATTAATAACCATCAATATATTAATTTTAAACCCTTCATAACCAAGGACAGTTCTATAGTACTGTGATACAATAGTACACTCTATATACAAAAGTACTGGGACACATCTGTTTTTCAGGGTTTGAGCTAGGCCTCTTACTTCCAGTGAAGAGCAATCTTAATGCTTCAGCATACCAAGACATTTTGGAAAAGGCCATGCTTCCAACTTTGTAGACACAGTTTTGGGGAAGACCCTTTTCTATTCCAGCATGACTGCGCCCCAGTGCACAAAGCAAGGTCCATAAAGACATTCCTGGATGAGTTCAGTGTGGAAGAAATTGACTGGCCCACACAGAGCCCTGACCTCAACCCCATCCAACACCTTTGGGATTAACTGGAATGGAGATTGCGAGCCAGGCCTTCTCGTCCAACATCAGTGCCTGATCTCATAAATGCTCTACAGAATGAATGGGCACAAATTCCCACAGAAACACTTTAAAATCTTGTGGAAAGCCTTCCAAGAGCAGTGGAAGCTGTTATAGCTGCAAAGGGGGGACCAACTCCATATTAAAGTCTAAGTATTTGAAGTCTAAGTATATCAATGTCATTAAAGTCTCTGTTGGTGTAATAGTCGGGCTTCCCAATACTTTTGTCCATGTAGTGTATCTAATGCTATCTTTGAAGACAGTCACCTGGTGTCTTTTAACTCCTTTCCCTATTTGCTGCTCCTCCCAGAGGTGTTGGTCTTCCTCCATCTGGCTGTCAGAGCTGCTCTCTTCACTTCCACTCACACCTACACATAATAAATCACATAACACGTACACTACACACATCAAGAGATGTACTTTTCAAAGCTCTACAGGGGCAATATGACATGGAACGCCAGTCTGTGTGTATACTGCTGAGTATAATTCTTCATGTCTTACCCATTTTCTCAGTCATTTGTTCTCTAAGCGTTTGGAATTTGGGTGCAAACTGGATTCGACGTTCATGATCGTCTGGCTCATCATCACTGTCACAAGCCCTGTCGCTCTGGTCCCCCTCTCTGTCTTCAGAGCCCGGAGTGCTTTCCCGATCCCCTTCCAGAGGAATGTAATCTTGCTGGGCCCTGGCTCTCCTCCTCTGCTCCTTAGCAGCTCGGATCTTCCTGGCATCAGGGATGTTAACTGCAGATAACACACCAAGTTATTTACCTATTCTGTAATCCCTGGAGACACCAGTAATGGGACTGGATTGAGTACCTGTCTGTGCTTTAGAAGAAGAGTTAGAAGAGCTGGAAGATGTAGACTTAATTTCACTGTCGCTGTCTGGAGGAACGTCCTCAGCAGAACTGGCACCACTGCTATCTGAGGGCTCATTAAGATCCACATCTTTTTCACCTAAAAAAAAAAAAAAAAGCTTTGTGCATTGTGCAAAGAAACCAAAAAGGCATATTTTCTGTAGAACAACTTTAGTAATTAGCAAAGAATACAATGAATATAGCATACCTTGTGGTGCAGGTGTCAGCTTGATGTGTGATTCTTCCTTTTTGCGAGTCTGGAAAATGACAGCTTTATTGACTGACTTTCTGACCTTAAAGTCACATTCCTCAGTATCTGTAGAGAAGAGAAAAAAAGTAAAGTGAAGTGAAGTGAAAGTAAAGTGGCCTTGTGGTTTGAGAGTAGCCCCTGTGATCAGAAGGTCGTGGGTTCGAATCCCAAGATTGCCAGTGGCACCCTTGGTGAATGGGTTAAATGCAGAGAAAGAATTTCACATTGTTCACACATGAGTATAAGGGGCCACTTCACTTTATTCACATGTGAAAACTGCACAGCACACAGTGTGAACAATGTGAAATTCTTTCTCTGCATTTAAGCCATTCGCCAAGTGAAACAGGGGGCAGCCACCAACGAGGGGAACCTGGGGAGCAGTGTATGAGGGGACGGTGCGTTGCTCAAGGGTACCTCAGCAGTGCCTCTAGCAGTCCTGGGGTTCAAACCCACAACCTTCCGATCACAGGTGCAACTCCCTAAACACCAGGCCACCAGTTGCCCCAGATGCATTTTAGCAACACACAGAATGACCTTATTAAGAGCAGACACTGGCTTAAGCAAGAACCAGTCACAGAGAGATTTGCTCCTAAGTCCAATCATTTCAAAAGAGTGTCATCTTGAAATCCAAATCGAGAGTGAGGTGGGAAAATTCTGGAATCAGTTTGTATAGATGAAGGATGGTGAAAGTGGAGCCACCTGAAAATAAATATTTCTATTTCCATTATTATGTTACAATATTAGTAATGTATGGAGTTAGGAGTGCATGGTTGTTGGGGAGGGATTGATCTCAGGATTTTTTTATTATGAATAAATAAATCGGGTGGCATACTGGATGAGTAACAGTGGGCTACCTCAGATAAGCTAATTAGCAAAGCTAACATGCTTACGGTTGGGTGCTGGTGGTTTTATTAATTCTGAGGAGTATTTTTACGGTTTCTTGAACTGGCTGACATCAGACAGAGAACCATCCTTAGTCTAGTTGGCAAAAACCCCCCGCTGTATCTGCTGGCTCAGTCATGTCCTTATTAACGTCCTTGGTAACGCACGTATGTTGTATAACAGTAATGTACAATGCAATATACTTACTGATATTTGAGCAAAACCATCACATGATAAAGTCAGGTTAGAAAATTATTGTTTTTTTTACTGAACAGTTGGCCAGTATATGTCCAGGAATATCCAAATAGTGATCTCAGTAATAAAAAAATGGCATCTCGAATGATTGACCAAGTACCCGAGTATATATTAAAACAGAAATATTTATTTTCAAGTAACTTCGCTTTCACAGTCCCCCACCCACACAATCTGATTCCAGAATTTCCACACTTCTGCCTCACTTTGGATTTTGAGATGGTGGTGATCATGCGAAATTATTCAGAGTAATTATAAAGTCAGAGAGTCACTCAGAGCCTTATAATGACTCATGGACACCATCCACCAAAGCTAAATACACACAAATACACACGAACACACACACACAACTGATAACTTGGATTCACATGGATTCATGCTGTGTCAAATGCTGACCCGTCCGCCAACATGTTGCTGTGGAGATTCTGCAGACCAGGAGATAATTTTCGAATCTTTATTTTTCCAGTTCTGGTGAGCATGTGCCCATTTCCTCAGTGCTATCAGGAGTGGCTGACTGAAATGAAATCAAAAGGGGGTCTTCTGTTGTTTTAGCCTATCTGCCTCAGGGTTCAATGTGTTGTGTAGTCAGAGATGCATTTTTGATCACTGTTGTAAAGTGTGGTCAATTTCAAGATACACTACATGTACAAAAGTACTGGGACACCTGACCATTAGACCAAAAGGGACTTTAATGACATTGCATTCAAATACAAAGACTTTAATATGGAATTGGTCCCCTCTCCCTTTGCAGCTATAACAGCTTCCACAAGATTCCAGTGAAGGGCAATCTTAATATTTCAGCATACCAAGATATTTCGGACAACGCCATTCATCCAACTTTGTGGAGACCGTTTGGGGAAGAACCTTTTCTATTCCAGCATGACTGTGCCTTAGTACACAAAGCAAGGTCCATAAAGACATGATTGGATGAGTTTCGGTGTGGAAGAACTTGACTGGCCCACACAGAGCCCTGACCTCAACACCATCTAACACCTTTGGGATGAACTGGAACGGAGATTGTGAGCCAGGCCTTTTCGTCCAACATCAGTGCCTGACCTCATAAATGCTCTACAGAATGAATGGGCACAAATGTCACAGAAAGTCATGTGGAAAGCCTTCTGAGAAGAGTGCAAGCTGTTATAGCTGCAAAGGGGCCAACTCTATATCAAAGAATATGTACTTGAATGTACTGTCATTAAAGTGTATATACATTTTGGGTGTGTTTTATTTTTGATCAAATAAAATAGCTTTTCATTCCTGTCTCGCCGATCGTTTGACAACACTTTCTTTAATTTAAGTCTGAAAGAGTTCAGATGTTAGTCAGTGGTTCAGCTGAAGGGTCTTTGTCCCAGTTTTCCTGAGCTCCTGAGAGGAGGCTTAGGTCCAGATCTGAGGAGACTCACCCTCTCTGTCCTCCTTGAAGCTGAGAGTGTGTCTCTGGGCCGGGTCTGTAGGAGCGGGGGTGTCCTCCCGATCTCCGGCCACCCTGCAGGTGGACTCGGGGACCTGCTGTTGTTGTGGAGGAGGAGGTGTTGAGTTTGTCTTCGAGCTGCAGGATATCCCTCTCCGAGGAGCACTCAGCAGCTTCGAGCCGAGGAGAGACGGGTCCGCTCCGTTACTGTCTCCTCTACTGTCCCCACCCTCCTCCTCTTCTCCGGACTCATCTCTGCGAGGTCTAAAGTTCCTCCTGGTCGTCTTTTTAAACATCTCGCCTCAAATCAAACATGAAAACAGCACACCATGGAGAACAGTCCACATCCGGATCTCTCCCTGGATTCAAAATAAAAGTCTTAAGAGACCTCACCTGAAATATTCAGACCCCTAAAAGTTTAGTGTGTTTGGTCAGGGCCAGCGGCTCTTCAGAGTATTTTTTTTTTAATTTTTTAAAATATGCTCACGTTTGTGAGATACTTTTGTAATCAAACATGTTTACATAACTTGAACAAGAGTAAGGGACCAGTTCCGAATAAATATAGAAGGTAAAATAGTAAAAAAAAAAAAAGAGAAATAATAATAATAATAATAATAATAATAATAATACAATATAGTATAATAATAATAATATCATCATCATCATAATCACCACCACAATAATAATAACAATAATAATAATATAATACAATATAGTATAATAATATCATCATCATCATCACCACCACAATAATAATAATAATAATAATAATAATAATAATAATAAACAATGATAACAACAACAACAATAATACTAACTAGAAAAGTGCATACATGAAGAAAAAACAGATTTTTAAGCTTTTCTCTGGTTGTTATAGAATCTGGTAGTTTCTAGGGTGTTTCTAAGGTGTTTCTATGGTATCCCTGGTGGTTGCTAGGGTGTTGCTGAGCAGTTTCTGTGGTGTTGCATGTCATTGCAGGGGTCTTGCTAAGCGGACACTATTGTCTTGCATGTTATTTATGGGGTTCTGGTATTTTATTTTGTGGCATTCTGATATAAGTAGTATGCACAAATATTTGTCCACCATTCACTGATGTGGGAAAAATAATCTAAAAAAAAAAAAAACATTTGCTACATGGAAACGTCTGCTCACAAAGCTGTATACAAGTTATACAAACAATAATAGTTATGAGGAAGAAAAAGAGGAATCCGTGTATGATTCGTTCATTCGTTTTTCTATTCAAAACCAAAAACCGAAAACCAAAAAACGAGGGTTTTTTTCAATATTGGTTTCGAAAACCAAAATCAAAAATCGAATAACGAGCCGTTTTCCGATTTCCCATTTTGCGCTCAAATCCAAAATGGAAAAAACGGAAAACGAGCGCTCATATTC